>CM023481.1:2147170-2346547 GCA_013339685.2 Hyalomma asiaticum | reverse complement strand
GTAAGGAGGGGCGCATACTAACTGGTAAGCGGATTGGCTAAGAGAATGTTTCAAGAGGACCAGCAGTGGTCCCCTCCCCTTTTGTTTTGTGACGAGATTTATTCACAGTGCGTCGCTACCGAGACACAGCGACCGTATGAAGCGGCGAGGCAGTCAGGACACGCCGGCAAGCAAAGCGCGCGCCGAGCGAGCCCGGCGTTGGCAATGCAACTGGCGATAGCGGCGCTTCTTCTTCCTCACAGTTTGTTTATCGCAGTGTATTAAAGACTGTGTAGGACCCAGGAGCCTTGAGTCTAGGCTGTAATCACTGAGCTGATAGATCAGCAAGACTGCCTACGATGCAACTTTAGTCTGGGCCGTAATCACTTTGTGGTCGAACAGGGAGACGCGGTTCGTCATATGTGGTAACAGTGATCTAGTCTCTAACTTGAGAAAGTTAAGTACAAGAGTAAGACGTTGTTAGTGTTTGTGCTGTCGTCAGTGTGCTTCGACAAGCTGTACATATGACTGTAAATATTTCGCTAGCCTTATATCTTCAAGTTTCATTACCTCCAACCTGCTTGAACGGCCACGATCGACATCAAGGAGAACATAAAGAACAACCTTAACTTCGTTCTGACGTCCTCCTCCTTTCCCTCCTTACCCTCACGCCATTCCTCCCAACCTTCACCTCCCTTTCCCAACCCGTCGCTCTAATATGCTGTATATACTTACACTATGCTCACCCTCTCCTTCTTTCATTCCTCCTCCACCTCATGGCCCTTTCCCATTCCCTTGCGTTACTATACAAGGCTATGCTATGCTTTATTCTTTCCCCTTGTCCTCAGCCTTACTTCCGTTTCTCGCCCTCTTGCTGCAATAAATACACTGCGTTAGTGTATGCTATGGTTTACTATGTCCCCTCCTCCTGACCGTCACTTCCGTTTTTTTCCCCTCGCTGTAATATATCAATTCATGATGAAGCGCATCCGACTTTATGAAGTAGTGTGCTGAGGACATGGGCGCAAGAGAAGGGCTTGAGCAAATGCCCTGCATTTCACACAACTCCAGAGGCCCTTATTTTATCGTGACTATAATTTTCTGCTCGCGCGTAACGGCAAACGGACGCCTTGAAGAGATCCGCTATTAATACCTGGGACGATAATTATAGGTGAACCGGACGGGTTCCACGTCTTATTTGCCGCAATAAAGAAAAAGAAAACTCAGATTGAAAATATGAAAGTCCTACTTGATGATGCATTCGTCGCAAGTTTCTTTGAGCTGGGATGCGTTTTAAACGATCACCATTATAGAAATGCATTCATTGTAAAGGTTGTTTAATGAGTAGTCGTATTGTCACATAACATATTGTGGGGTGCTTTTGTTTTTCACATGCCAATAGCAGGGAACTTCCTATTCGTTTGTGAAGCAATATTCAAAGTAACAGTATGCTACAAGGATGCAATCAACTGTATCTAAGACATCACCCTCTTCAAGATAGATGAACGCGTTAGAAAGGTGCATAACTTATCAGCAGGTCAGCCAATTGCCATAGTAGTCCGGAGTGAGAAACGAAAAGTGGGCTAAAAATATTGCGTTAGCGTTAAGCACAGCGTTTTCTATTTTATAATAAAAACACTAAGAATCAATAATGATGATTAGTTACCTCGTGTGCGTAATTTGACATGGTCTGTACATGTGAATCTAATTTGACATACTAGGCTGGAATGGCCAACATTCAATCACGCGTGGCGCCTATACCTGGTATATAAATACAGATGGGCGCAACACGTGCTTGCATTATCGCTTGTTGTGAGGTTAATGAAAAGCACGATATATCATTCAGAATAAACCGATCACTCCAATGCGGTTTGTGTCGTAGAAAGACCGGTGCACATACGTAATTGAAAGATCATTTTCGCGTTTAAAAAACAATCCGATTTTGTAGCTTGGGCATGCTTAGCGGATACATTTACCTACCTAATTATCCATCATGCACATTTTTAGTCTGACCACCCAGGATATCGTTCCGTACGTTGAATGCAAAGCTGTTTGTGAAAATGTGGATATCGCGATGTTTTTTTTTTAGAACACCTGCAGAGACTCCATCCTCCTGAAATTTCTCCTTGTAATGCGTTTGTCAGGCTACCAGTGTTAAAATTCTTTTCTGCCTTTGAGTAGGTGAAGGTTCCGGAAAGAAATAAGGGACTTCAGGATTGCTGGCGCCAAAAAGTTAAGAAATATCTGCTTAATTGATAAACTCACTACTCTTATAGTGACATCACTTCTTTAGATTGCAAGCGTCTGTAACGCAAAGTCGTGCTTGGAAACCAAATCGAGTTTCACGCCCTTTATCTCCGAGTGAACGAAAAAATAAGCCCCCATAAAACCACCGAAAAGAAATTTAAGGACAAAATAAACGAGTACAGCTCGGAAACACGTTGGTTGATTCGGCATAGAATGAGCCCATATAAAAAAATTGGCATGACAGGGTACGAATAAACAGGTAACCTGAGTGAGGGATCATTACATCAATAACATGATATGCTTGTAATTTACTCCCCATTTAAGGATAATATAAGGTGTTGCTCGTACAGGAATTCCTCAGCAACGCAAATGCGAGTATGGGCCACGGGTAAATTATTGCTTTCTTTTATCCTATGACTCATTAAATTCATGTGTCGTTAAGAAGTACTAATAACGTAATGCACCCCGAATGATTAATTATGAGAAGGCGGAATGGCTTTCGCCGTCATCTTGGCATGCGATAAGGGAGCTGCGAATATTGATGTAATGATCTATGAGTCATTTTGGTCATACATTCGTACCATGAAACTGATTGATTGATTTGTGGGGTTTAATGTCCCAAAACCAGCTCTGATTATGAGAGACGCCGTAGTGGAGGCATCCCGAAATTTTTACCACCTGGGGTTCTTTAACGTGCACGGGCCTAAACATTTAGCCTCAATCGAAATGCAGCTGCCGCGGTCGGGATTACCATGCCATGTCAAGTTTTTTGTATAAGACGTGAAGAAGATTATCTTTCTTGACGTCATCTGATTTTTGTTGCCATTCGTCAGGACGGCAACAAGTCAGTCTCTTTTCGTGTTTAAGGGACATAAAAATTTCTCCTTATGAGGTCCCTCTAACTTTTTAATTCACATTGCGCCTCTGATTAGGCTACGCCATTATCTGATATTTCATGTAAACTAAGCGAACCACCTTGCGCCAAGGCAGCAAGGAGCTTATTTCTATTGCCTTCCTCATTACCAAATGCTGTTCCCCTGGAAATCACTTAGCTGCGGGGTGCAAGCTAGGGACAGCTGCGCCTAGGATCCAGCAGCGACTTGGCACCGCGACGTCCGTACTGGGGCGGCCGGCCTCAGTAGTGTTAGTTCCTGCAGCAGTACGTCGGCGACACGAGTATGCGTAACCACGACGATACAGTTGGCCGGCCCTTCTGTCCTCACGACGTCAGCCGCGAAAGGGAATCGTTGCGTGCCCACTGCATGGCGCGTGAGCAGGAATGATTGAAAACTCTATAGATTCAATCACGTCAATCTCTTTTACTGCCCATATACTGGCCTTATAGTGAACTACACGATGACTTCAAACTTCTTACATTTGTCGGAAAATCACCAGAAACACTTCAGCTATCGGCGCATTGCATTTGTACAGTATCGCCAAAAACGTTTCAGGGTCCCTTTGATAAAAATTCACAGCATATCCACGGGGTGAATGATGATGAGTGGGCGAAGCTCCGGAGTGAATCACCGGTAAACCGTTAATCTTCCGTGTAATTCGCCCAGTCGATCATCATGTAAAGACGTGAGAAGCACTCTATTCGAACGCTGGGATCTCGCGTTTAAAGGGACGCTAGCACAAACGCGTTAGAAACATGCAGTACACTCTAGTAAGGGGGGAGAGGCCACAGCGGCTTACGCAGCCCCTTACACAGGCCGGAACGCGCACCGCGTTTGCCGACGCCATCACATGACTGCTGAAAGAGTATAAGGCGGAGAGGCCACAGCGTCTTACACCAGCTTCTTACACGCGCCGTAACGCGCTAGCACAAACCCATCATCATCGTTAGAAATGGACAGTCTTTCGCTCTCTCTCTCTTTCTGTCTCTCTCACACAAGAGAGCGGATGGAAGAGTGAGAGAGCTCGCGCGCCGGGAGGAACGCGCCGAGGGCGAGCGCGAGCCTCCCGGCGCGCGAGCTATCCAGCGCAATCCTAGAACGAGGTGGTTACGACTACAAGGGACGAACGACCCACGCCTTAAGGAGCTTCGCCCCTAAAAATTAGTACCAATCCTTCCCCTACCGGAAAATGAGGGCAAGCGAAGGTTGACACGTGAACGCCTGCCCTACTCTTCTTTCTTTCTTTCTTTCTTTCTTTCTTTCTTTCTTTCTTTCTGTCCTAGTGCTGTTTGCTTGTTGCTCTTGGAAAGTGATAAGCACGATGGTGGAAAAGCCAAGGAATTGCCACGCCATGGTGGTCTAGTGGCTATGGTACTCGGCTGCTGATCCGAGGGTCGCGGGATCGAATCCCGGCTGCGGCGGCTACATTTCGATGGAGAACCCCAGGCGGTCGAAATTTCCGGATCCCTCCATTACGGCGTCTCTCATAATCAGAACTGGTTTTCGAACGTTAAGCCACATATAACACAACAAGCCAAGGAATTCATATGGTTCAGACGGGTTCACATCGCGGATGCGTTGGTACGTAGTCTAGAAACCCGTTTTTGGTGGTTGACGGTCCGTGTTCAAGAAGCACCGATGTCTTTTTTTCTTTTTGCTCTAATAGATTAGATACTTCCGCAACTCCATACAGCTTGTCTGGTGTCCGCGCTAATGATTCATCTTCAGTGCACATTACTTCTTCGAGTGCTTCCAAGAGGGCACCACATGTGGCCGCGCATATGCAATGCGTAAGGTGAGAGGGAATTGCGTGCGCAACCATGGGTTTGGGCGTGGCTGCGGCAACAACTGCACTGCAACGGAAATTAGGGACGAAACACAAGCTTCCCTCGAAAACCTGGCCAAACACTGGGCTTGTTTGTGTCTATGTGACCGATATCCACATATAAGCAACCAGCGCGCTCCACGAACACCTCATGGCAAAATAGCGATTTTAGCGACGTCGAGCCGCTTGACCGAGTACGTTGTTGTTTTACTTTTGTTCAATGGTAGTTCGCTGAAAATGAAGAAGGCTGATAATGAAGAGGCTTAGATGTCGATCTATATCAACTAAAGTGGGCGGAGGTTGTTTTTCGCTCAAGGAAAAGAAGCTACACTAACCTGCGGTGCATGAACTTAGAGAAAACGTGCGACTTTTCATTTCTAAGTGTGCCGCAGGGAAAAAAAGTGTAATGTGCTCCTATCCTTCAAAACTTAAAAAGGTGGCGAGGATCAGAAAGCACGTCCGAAAACGCAGACTGTCGCTTTCAATTACAGGCTTTGTGCGCCGGAGCCTCTCGGGCGATGAATACCCACAGAAAACTGATGCTTACGCCGTGGATTATTGACATCAGGAACATATCGGCAACTCTTCAAATCATTCACGTTGTGGTAACCACGAAAGGACATTTATGTAGTACATTTTTCGTGCATTGCCAAATAGGCTCATATGTCTGACGTACACTTTCCTTGTTTAGCCAACACCTCCCGAAAGGAGACCTTCGATTTAGGGAATGAACAAAATACTGTAGCTTACATACAGTCAAGTCCTAATCCTACATTTCATTTTCAATACCAGAAATATCAAGCCACCCTTGTTTTGCGGCCCGCCACAGTGGTCTAGTGGTTGCGGCACTCGGCTGCTGATCCGAAGGTCGCGGGGTCGCATTGGGGCCGCGGTGGCTGAATTTCGATGGAGGCGAAATGTTGACGCCCGTGTGATGAGCGATGTTAGTGGACGTTAAAGAACCTCCAGGTGGTATAAATTTCCGGAGACCTACATTACGGACTCTCATAATCAGAGCTCGTTTTGGGACGTGAAACCCCACAAATCGATCCTTGTTTTTACTACAGCACGCTTCAGGCCCTTTGATGGCATGAGAACTCTAAAACATTGCGGAGCAGGCTCAGAAATAGTCAGTTGCAATCAATTGCTTTTTTTCCTCAATTATGGTTGATGCGTACCTGGCTGTCTTAAGAAAAAAATTGCCCGCCCAAATATTTGCATGACTTCGAAAGCTGACTGTTTCAGCTAACTTAAGCCAATTTTTACACAAATGCACGTGCCTGTTACGATAATATAACCATCATAGTATTGTTCTCTGCAGTCTTCACGCATTCATATACGAGTTCAAGTAATTAGTCAGTATTAATTCATTACTCACCTTCAATATCTTTTTAACGCAAAATTTCAATGGTAAAGTTTTAGTGACTGGCTGACGTAATTTCATAACCACCACGTCAATGGGTGCCATTGCGCGATGTGTCATTAATGCTCTCGAATATGTTCCGACATATCCATTGCCAATGCGTGCGTACCGCGCGTATAAACAGGCCGAGGGGACGAAAGGTGTGGTTACATTTTATCAATTACTACTCTCACGGTGAGTCGAGCACTTTCTGCGTTTACATTGAGTGTTCGTTCGCGGCATGCTTGAGGGTGCTAATGTTACTGCAGCGTGCGTGAAAGAGCCTAGTCACGTGGTATATCTTCATATCCCGTGCACTTTCTTAGAACGCCGCGAGAACAAAACTGTTGCACCTAATGTTACCAAAAGGCTTTAACCGGATACTAAAGACTATGCTCTACGAGCTGTCTACTGAACATATTTTGTTTATAGCGAGAGTATACGCGATGCGCAGCGCCTATAGGGGCGCCACTGAAAGCCGCGTAGCGGCGGCCGTTGGAACCGCTGGTGGGTCGCGTAGCAGACGCCTCATTTCACTGCAAGCATGACGGAAGTGCGCGCGTGCGATTTGCCGCTTGTGCGCGTCCGAGATAATTACCTTTGCGGCGATAGTTTGTGTAAAGGAGCCGCACTTTATAATAGTGGACATGTGTCCGATGTCACAGCTGTTTGGGACGACAATGTCACCATACGCGCCAAGTGTTTGCCACAGACAAGCGTCAACAAGGGATACATTTGAGCGCAAAAAAGGACTGAGCTTTATATTCTCATGTTTTTTCTGAATAAAAACAGTTGGTAGTGAGCGCTCGTGTAGTCGTCTTATTTTCTTTGTGTTTTGTCCTTTTTTGTGCTCAAATGTATCCCTTATTGAACCAACGCGCCCAATAAAGCATTCTATTAAGCGTCAACAAGCTTCCCTACGAAGTGGAGCTCATCGAACCGCTTTCTTTATGACCTCCCGATCGCTGATGCCTGCATGCGTTGACGCGTGAACCAACGTTTTTTCTCGACACAGTAGCTTCGTTTACGTACCATGTGTTTATATAGTAGATTTTGAGGGAGCGCTGTCGCACCGGCGCATGGATTTCACGGGTGCGGCCACACGAAGGGTCAGCGTTGGTAAAACTTCGAAACCAGCACGATAAACTTGTGAAATATATTTGGGCAGTTTGCGCTAGTGGCGCGAGACTAAGTCAGTACGGAGCTGGTGGTCACCTCGCTTTCAATAGCAGCTTGGCTACGTATTTGCTAGGTTTTTTGCAAGCTATTACCGCAAAATGGCGTTAGATTCTACGTGATCGTCAAAGCCAATGCGCACAGGTGCCATGTTTTGCAGCCAGTATGCATATAGTTGAGGCGAGCGCACAGCGAACATTCTGCACCGGTGATCGCATTCCAGTGCCATCAATAGGTAGAATGCTGCCGATTTCGTGCAGCACACGTGTGATTCTACGGCGCTTTTGTAAAGAAGCCGTCACCTGCCCCACATTCTCTGACATTGCGCTTCGCGCCATTCGTTTTTCAAGAGAGCCTAGGCACCGCGTCTTATCAGTAATAACACGCCCATGTGCATTGTAGCGTCTACAATGCAGGCGAGGCGACCAAGTGTAAACGTAGTAGCGTTCTCTGAAGACGCAGCGACATAAATGGAGAAATAAAAAAAAACACGGTAATCGTTCTAACACTGCCGTAAACAAAGCGCAATTGCTGACCTTCTGCGTCGTACAGCCGCAATCCACCGCCGCCGTCGCTCTCGCTCATGAAATAGCACCGGAAACCTGTAGAAGTGCGTTCCTGGCGATTTTTTGTGTGTGTTTGAGCAGGCGACAACGCAGCAGTTATTTATCAACATCTCTGAAGCTCGACAGAGTCGTTAAATCACGATGAAAACACATCCATCCGTGCACTCGCGTACACGCTCGCGGGAACACTGCTCGCCCGGACCCACCAACGCTTCCGAGCCGTGGCGGCAGATGGCGTCGTCGGCGCTTTGCGCATCGCCTATAGGCAGTACTAAGTGATCGTGTTCCCATGTATCTCCAACCAGACTCCTTCCGACATGGGTAAGCGTCTCATAACCATTGATGTTAAAATTTGTAAATACTATATGCTTGTTGCAATAAAAATGCGTCAGATGTAGCAGCATTTATACTCCATGACACAACATTTCAGTGGCTGTCAGGTCACCTTGGAATCAACGGCGAAAGATAGGTCGGTAATCCTACTTAGTATTCTCGCGAAAATGACGTGTCATCCCACTGTCAAAATGGACGCAGCAGCGAACATTCACTCGCTTGCACGCGCTTTATGTTGCTCAAGTGATGCGGAATATATTAACTTTTCTGCACACCAGACGTCACCGCTTGGAGTATTGATTCCAACTTGGAATCAATACTCCAAGCGGTGACTCTGCCCTGTGTTTGGATCTACCTCGATTGGGAACAGCCGCTGTCGGCAGCCTGTGGCTAGGAGCGACATTCACGGAAAGCTTCGCTCGTTACATAGGGAGGGTACCTATATGACAGACCATCGCACAAGATCTCTGTGTGTTTACTCGATACATTCCATACAGACAGTTCCTCGAAACAGACCTCGCACACGTTTATGACCAGCCACTGCCTGAACAGTCAATATTGGAGTTGCGGAACGTTACGGTTCACAACAAACAGCGACCAAAGGGCCACTGATGCTATTACGTGCAATGGGCTTCCCTGAATGAGTGCGACACTGCGTGTTCGCGTGTGCGCGTTTGTTCCGCTACGTCTTTCTCATTCGTTTCTTCCTTCCCATTCTGTATCCGCCTACCTCTTTCTTCTCTTCCAGTCTGGGGTAGGTAGCAAAGCGGACGTCACCATTCCTTTAACCGCCCGGTCTTCCGCACAAAATTTACCTCTCTCTCTCTCTTGCTCGAGCTGCTCTAGTTGCCTGTCCTTGTTTGCCATTTTCAAACGCTTAGGTATGTTCGGCAGGTTTGAAGATGACCCCATCACTGCAATACATGAATGCCAACGCCGAAGGCGGGCCGCGCAGAAGTACATGATGGGAAAGCACTGCTTTAAATTACAAGTGCCCCAGTGCACACGGGCCAGGCATTGACGGAGGAATAGAGCCTGAGTCTTGTTTGTATTCGCCATTCTCTTATTTCTCCAAATGGGAGCAAAACTGTAATTGTCCTATGTGGATGGTGCACTGCTCGCAGCAATATTTCGCAGTTTCCTTCACCGGGGTTGAACTTTACCATTACCATCAGTAATCAATCCTAGATACAGTGTTTACCTGATGTTTCTTTAATCGCCTCCCTGCGCAGCTACCGAACCCCACGGCGTACAGGTTAAAGTCCCTGTTTGCAAGGATGCCTCACCGACAAAGCTCTATCCAGAACAGGGCCTTGCACTGTAAGTATACACGCTACTGAAAGAAGGCTGCCGCATCCTTCTGGTCGTGCTAAAATACTGACTGCGAAAGGAAAAAGTGTCAAGGGCTTGTTTAATTGTTAGAAAAAACTTAATGAACAAACAAACATGGAAGCCTAGGAAAGCATCGGTGAAGTCATTCAAATTCCTAATCATAGTATGGCAATTTCGGGGTAAGCAGAAAGGGATTAAAGTGGACGAAACGATAAACCTGCCTTCGGTAGAAACCGAACACACGACCTTCGTGGGTTCGGTCGTGGGTTCGGTTCTCACCGAAGGCATATTTGTCTTTTCGTCCACTTTAATCGCTTTCGACTCACCGCGAAATTAAAATACCATGATTAGGAATTTGAATAACTTCCCCTATGCTTTCCTAGGCTTCCATGTTTGTTGCTTCATTAAGCTGTTTCTAAGAATACTGAGAAGTTTTTTGACGAACCTAGCGCAGTCGAAAATCTTTTGATGACATGATCTATTAAGAGCCCACAGTTTACGAAAAGAGGGGCCTGCACCGAGGGCGCTTTTTCTGAAAGTTGATCGGAGGAAGTTTCAGTGGCACTCTCCTCCAGTTTCAATTCCAGAGTTGTTTTTTTATGCGCTTTGCGGTGGAATAAAAGCACTCATAGTCGCAAAAATTATGGGACGGATGACAAGTTGTTACGACCACACACTGGAAAGTACTTCGTACCCAGAATATCGTCTCTATGTGAATATCCAGCCTTTAGTTTATGTATTTTATGATTCGAGTACTAGAAGCAGAAAAAAAGCACGAATGCACAACATTGCTAGTACACGCCGCATTCCGTTGACCGGTTTTCAACAACTTGCTTTCTTCCCCCGCCCACCCTTCCCGAGAATTCAGGTGCGCTTTGATTTCCTTGCTGTCGGTGGTGATCTTGGCCTCTGCAGTGGACCTGTGGCTCCGATACACGTCAAACACAAAGCAAGCAGCTGCCATAGGTGCTGTGCCATTGTTACTATATATGACGCGTGGTGAAAATAATTTGAGTTAAGAATGATCCAATCTTGATTGCAGGAGCATTGGCGCGAGCTGATGTTATCCCGTACTGAGAGAAGTGCTCCTTGATTTGCCATAGAAACTAGAAGGAGAACGTGTTTTCTAGCATATACAAGAAAAAATAGCTGAACGTGAATTCTTGTGGGAATTCATGTTACGCGGAGTAGCCTGCGATCAGCTCGCCATACTACATTGTTTGACATTGAGTCATGTGTTACGAAGTGGGTCAACGTCTCATATGTCGAAAGCTGCCGTTACTTACGTCGCGAAGAAAAGAACGCTCCGGCAATGCTGACGCACCTATCTCAAACAACGTTCGTTGGCGCATTCCTGCGGGGCCGAGCAGGGTTAGTGGTAATATCATCGCAGTACATACATTATCTTTATTGCAGTCTTATAAGACAGGGAAGCCAACACACCGCTACTTTTGCTGAAAGTGACCAGCATCATGCAGTACTAACCAACAGGGAAGCATCATAGCCAGCACTGAGTTAGCCGCGGTTATCCAGTGCTAGCGAACATCAACTGTCGGCCAACATTGGCCAACACTTCCCAAAAGTACCCCACACTAGCCAGTGCGATAGCCACCATTATCCAGTGCTAGTATGCGGCCCTATTGGCTTCGAGGTCAAACAGAGTCGGCGCCTAGCGGCGGACAGGCGAAGCTCCCAAATGTAGATGGCTCTGCGTCGTCTGCCAGCCACTGCACACGTCAGGCATAGCCTCCAGGATGTTCCTTGCGCTGTAGGAGCGTTAAATGCTTGCATATGCCCCACCGCGGTGGTCTAGTGGTTATGGCACTCGGCTGCTGACCCTAAGGTCGCGGGATTGAGTTCCGGCCGCGGCGGCTGCATTTCGATGGAGGCGAAATGTTGAGGCCGTGTGCTGTGCGATGTCAGTGCACGTTAAAGAACCCCAGGTGGTCGAAATTTCCGGAGACCTCCACTACGACGTCTCCCATAATCAGAGCTGGTTTTGGGACGTTAAATTCCACAAATCATCAATCAATCAATCAATCAATCAATCAAAATGAAATGCTTGCATATATTGTTATCCCACGTATAAAAAAGTATTCGGTCTTGGGATTCACTCGCCCCTAGTTGTTACGATCAGTGAGCGATTGTGTTGAGAGCATGCGATGTCATCGTCGCACGCCGGTGCGGCAAAATTATTTCACTTTAGCTTCTGCTGTACCTGTCAAGCATGCGGGACGTGCATTTGCCGCTCTTCTGAAGAGATTACGCTGGAATCGTCAGCGTGTAAATGCTATGCAGTAGGGATATCGTCTCGCGATATGTGGTAGTTTTCTGGCAAGAGAAATAAGCTGATATGAGCTGAAACAAATATTTGCCAGTGGTAGATGAAAATTATAATCTGATACATCACTTATGTCACGACTTACTTGCTCAATGGCGTATAATGGCTTGACTATCAACTGCCGATTCCGTGGTGAGCGTGCACTGTGCTTGATACGCACTCTTACTGTACAGTATTGGTACCATTACGGAGAAAGCATCCGCCTCACAAGTGAACTCTTAAAATGCTCACAAAAAATATATAGTGCATTACACGACAATGATGCATGACGCGGCAGCCTGGCGTTTAATATAAGTTCAGCGTTATCGCGGAGCTCTTACCATGACGGAAAAGAGCGCAAGATTAATGGGACACTAAAGTAAAACAGTAAATAAGTTTGTGCAGATAGAACGCTATTTCGGAATTTTACTGTCGTTTTTCTTGCCATCGTATATTGAATATTGAAAAGGGAAATGAAGGTAAAAGTTTAATATTTTTTTTAAAATTTCGTGCCGGAACCTCAGCACCTAAATGCAAGCATGGCGCAATGGATTTCAAACTCACCTTTCGTATTTTTGACATGTAGGCTCAATGAAATTCAGTGGAACTAACTACGTTAATTTTCTGGCAATCTAAGGACACAGTGCAATTATTTTTGCCGGTTAATAATTATGTGGGACCCAGCAGGCGGCTTCATATCTAGGACGTCACAGGGAGTTGGTGCGGAATATTCAAGGCAGCGTCGCCACCTGTATTATCTTTTTCCGCGTTTTTTGCTTACGGCGTGCTTTCTTGCAGCAAGAGTGGTGCTCGTGGTGTTGAGAAACAGTGGTTTGCTGATACGACATAGATCGTTTTGCTCTTTCGTGTTCTTTTAAGAGCGAGGCTGTTGGAACTATTCGTTGCGCGGGTCTACATCCGTAGGAACCTTGCCGAGCCGCGCGTCGCCGCAGCGACTATTCCCAGATAAGTATAGCCAAATAAGCTAAACATGGTTGTGGGTACTTTAACTAAACCAAGTCTAATTAAGTCAGGTGTGCTTAGGGTAGGACTAATTAAACAAAGCATATTTAATCATGCCTAATTAAACAAGGACTACGTAACTAAGAGAATGCTAATAAAGTCAAGCTTAATTAAGATTTATTTTGCCAAATGTATATTGATAAAATTCTGTTTAAACTAACACTAATTCGCTTGAATTAGCATCCTGTTTACCCTACACGACCACTTACACACAAGTATAACGTTATGTCTTTCTCTCTCATTTTCTTTTTCATCTTTTTGCATTGTCATTAAATGCAAGGCACCTTACCAGCTCAGCTAAACTGCGTGACTGCATCACCGGTCGATCATCATCAGAATGTTTGGCCCACGCTTTTATTAAGTCCAAATCTTAAATAGCGAGAAACATCGCCTTCTTTGCATGATTATTTGCGCTTTCGCGACACGAAAAAGTTCCAACTAATTTACGAAGAAAAAAAGCAGACGTTCTTCAAGCGAAACAAAAAATGACGAAAATTGCTACAAGTGGCACATCACTTGACACAGGAAATCTGGTCGATTTGAAGGTTGACATGGTTTTTCAAGGTCTTACTTGGCTTTGCTAGACGTTGGTAGGTTTCGCAAGGTCTCACTTGGCAGCTTATTTATCCTTAGCTCAGTTGGACTTGCGTGAATTAGTCTCAACACAATTGGGCTTGTATTAACTAGCACTGGCGTAATGAGGGTTACAACGTAATCCTGCTTCATATAATTTTGCTTGGCTAAATTAGTTTTAGAATACTGCGTGACTTTATTTTGTTTGAATTATTAGGATTGATGAAAATAATGTAAGCCTAATTCGGCGTGACTTAAATATTGGTTTAATTAGTGTTAGCCTAAATGCGCCTAGCTTAATTGGTACTAAACTAAATGGACTTCAATTAGTCCGCGAAAGCTAATTATGCTTGTCCTAATTAGTTCTGGCTAGATTAGCTTTTACATAGTTTTCCTAGCTGAATTAGGCTTGACTTATCTTAATTAGTCTCAACTATGCTTAGTTTATTTGGCTATAAATAGCTGGGTATAAATAGCTTGACCTGGGCGGGCGATGTAATGCGAAGACAAGGCAACCGTTGGTCATTAAGGGTAACACAATGGACTCCTAGAGAAGGCAAGCGTGGGAGGGGGCGGCAGAAAGTTAGGTGGAAAGATGAGATCAGGAAGTATGCGGGGATAAATTGGGCCCAGTTAGCACAGGACAGGGATAATTGGAGATCTCTGGGAGAGGCCTTTGCCCTGCAGTGGTCGTAGGCAGGCTGATGATGAGCTGGGCATGGTTGCTATGGCGACGCTCGGCTCGTTGAGTTCTCTGTGGACGTAGGCCGGCGTAACGAATAGCTTAAAGAGCTTGGTTGTTAAAATGTGCGCTATTTCCCGTCATGCTAACTACGCCACACATTCATAGAAGTATTTAACTAGCTGGTCGTCATGGCTGGATGTAGGTGCTTAGCCCTGTACCACCTTGAGTTGGTACCTTTTTGTTAAGCCTAATTGCGAGAGCGCTGCTACCCTCTCGTTAATGCAATAGCGTTCGTCCATGTTGACAGCTGTGCTTTTGCTGACCAGAAATCCCTCTCCGAGTTCTCTTCTGTCCACAAGACCACATTAACATAGGGCGTGTCAATATTTCAGCACATTAAAGGCTTTGCATGTGCTCCTAACCACAATAAGCCTTATTACATCCTAATTAAAGCTCGCTAGTTCTTCGAGCAACCCCTCTAGACTATCCTCACTAGATCAAGTTCGCGCGTTAAGCGTTGCCAGGGTCATAATCCAAAGGCGGCCTTTCCGAATACAATTATTATTAGCACCATCTGCTGCGTCACAGTTCTGACCGCCGCCGTTGTCAGGCGCTTCGCAGGCGCTGGGAACTGAGGGCCTAGGGTTGATCGGCGTATGAATGGAAGGTTCTGTGAACATGTGGAATTGGTAATGGCAGCATACCGTAGTCATGGGCGACTTCAATAAAAAAGTACGCAAGAAGCAGGCTGGAGACAAGGCAGTTGGGAACTATGGTGCGGGCTGTAGGAATAACAGAGGGGGCATATTAGTAGAGTACGCGGAACGGAATAACCTGTGCATCATGAATACTTTCTTCCGCAAGCGAGAGAGCCGGAAATACACGTGGAAGAGCCCGAATGGGGAACAAAAATCTAAAACACACTTCATACTATGCGATGACCGTGGAGTCATGCAACAGGTGTAGAAGTGCTAGGAAGGGTGAGGTATAGTGACCACAGGATGGTAAGATCTCAAATTAGGCTAGATATGAAAAATGACCGTCAGAAGCTAGTACGAAAGGAGCCGATGAATGAGTTAACTGTGAAACGGAAAGTTGAAGAATTCAGGATCGCCCTGCAGAACCGACATTCGTCTCTAAATGAGGAAACAGACTACGGCTCAGGAATCGAACGATAACCTTAGAAGCATTATCACGGCGTGCGCAATATAAGTAGGAGGTAAGATCGCTAGACAGGATACGATTAAACTGCCCCTGAGGACAAAAGATTTAATTAGGAAACGATAACACAGGGTAGCCTTCACCCGCAGCTAATAAGCTTAAGACAGCTGACATACGAAAGTAGAATATGCAGAGGATTGAGCACTCTGTAAAAAATGGGGGCCGCCAGAAAGCGGTGAAGATGGCTCTAGCGATAGGGAAAAATCTGATGCATGCACTCAAAGACAAGCGAGCCAATGTCACCAGAAATAGTGATAAGATATTTAGAGTAGCCGAAGCGTGCTATAGAGACCTGTACAGTACCAGCGACATCCTGGATAATACAAGACGAGGAAGTAGTTCAGAAGAGGTAGACATCCCACTAATGATAACAGAAGATCTAAAGGAGGCTGTGAAAGGAATGCAAAGGGGCAAAGCACCTAGTGAGGATCAGATAACAGCAGATGTCTTGAAAGATGGTGGGCAAATTATACTAGAAAATCTGGTAAACCGGCACACGCAGTGAGAGCCTAATGACGGCGAATGTACCGGAATCTTAGAGGAATGCGATCATCCTAATATATGAGAGACGACACGAAGGACTTGAAAAATTACAGGTCGGTCAGCTCACTGTCAGTCGTCTACGAAGTATTTGCTAAGGTAATCGATAACAGAATTTCAGCCACCTTAGATTTCAGTCAACCTAATGAACGAGCAGGGTTTGGTAAGTGCTATTCGATAACAGGCCATATTCACACGATCAATCAGGCGATATAGAAGTGCGCGGAGTATACCCAGTCTCTATGTATAGCCCTCATAGATTACGAGAAAGCATTTGACTGTCGAAACCTGAGCAGACATGCAGGCATTGCGGAATCAGGGTGTACGCGGGCGTTGCGTAAGAATACTACAGGCCCACGGCGGCCGTAGTCTTCAACAAGGAGAGTAGTAAAATGTCTATAGGGAATGGCATCAGACAAGGACGCACAGTCTGTCCATTGTTATTCACAGTATGTTTACAAGAAGTATTTGGAACACTGGATTGGGAACAGGTGGCTGTAAGAGTTAATAGAGAATACATCAGTAAGCTCAGATTTGCTGATGACATTGCCTTGTTAAGTAGCTCATGGGACGAATTGCGAAGCATGACTGCCGAACTGGACAGGCAGACTAGATTGGTTTGTCTGGAAATTAATGTGCATGAAAACTAAAGTAATACTCAATAGCCTCGGGAGAGAAGAACGGTTAGAGATAGGTGGCGTGTTGGTGGAAGTGGTAAGCGAATACATCTATTTAGGCGAAGTAGTGACACCTGATCCGGACCATCAAGCTGAGATAATTAGAAGGACAAAAGTGGGGTGGGAGTACATTCATCAGGCATTCCCATATAATGAATGGCAGCTTGCCATTGTCCCTGAAGATCAAAGTGAATAACATCTGCACTTACCGGTACTCACCTACGGCGCAGAACTTTCGAGGCTCACTAATAGGTTTCAGCTTAAATTGAGGACGGCGCAGCGAGCAATGGAACGGAAAAATGATAGGTGTAATGTTAAGGGACAAGAAGAGAGTGAAGTGGGTGTGGAAAATAGCGCCTGTTAAGGACACATGAGTAAAATTAGGAAGAAGAAGTGGGCTTCGGCAGCGCGTGTAATGCTAAGACACGATAAGCGTTGGTCATTGAGGGTGACAGACTGGATCCTTAGAGAATTAAGGCAAGCGGGGCAGCGGGCGGCTTAAGTTTTCGCAGGCAGATTAGATCAAGAAGTTTGCGGGAATAAATTGGTCCCAGCACAGACCCGGCGTAATTGGAGATCGATGGGAATCGATCCATAATTATCTCTTGCCTTGCAGTAGGCGTAAACAAGCTGATGACGAACTACGCCACAATAATGCTCAAGTTTTATTTATTTATTTATTTAACTACCCTCAGGGGGGGCGCAAAGGCATTAGAGAGGGGAGTGGTTACATGGGAAACAAGATGTACATAACATAAAATGAGCAAAACACATGAAATTCTATTTATAATATCTTAGCTAAGCCATGCTTGAAGATTTGATGATTTGTGATGAAGGTTAGACGCAGAGGAAGGTGATTCTACTCTTCTTATGTCCTTGGTAGAAGAGACTCAAAGAAAGGCGTCAGTTCTGCGAAAAGGAATACGTGCTTTTTTGCGCGATATAAGCGAGATGAGACATAGCGAGACAGCAAGATGAATTCGTCACGGTGCTGTGGGTGATGAAATATGACGTGAAAGATGCTTAAACGAAATATTTTGCAATGAGATGCAAGAGGGGATAGACTGAGGCTTGATTTCATGGAACATATGCTTGCTTTTTTGTTTTAGTTGCGAAGAATGAAACGGACAGTTATATCTTCAACCATTTGTAAGGAATTAATGAAGTTTGCATGGCTAGTATCGCACCCTGAAGGGCAGCATATTCTTGTATCGGGCTAATCAATGTCTTACACATTGTTAATTTTAAGGATGAAGGTGCTTTTGCGATGCTAAGAAGGAGATACGATAATATTCTGTTAGCATTCTTAATTATATATAGTATATATTATTAAAAGCCAGGCTGCCACGTCATGGGTGATCCTGGTGTAATGCACTGTTTATTTATTTTTTGGCGAACAGTTTGAGTGCCTAAGTGCCAGAGTTCACTTGTGAAGCGGATAGCTTGTCCTTACTAGTACCAATGCTGCACAGTAAGCGTACCAGGCAGAATGAACGCTCACCGCGGAAATGCTGACTGATAGCCGTCGTGACAAAAGTGATGTATGAGATTATGATTTTCATCTACCAGTGACAAATACTTGTTTAAGCTCAATTCAGCTCATTTGTGTTGCCATACGATATCCCTACTGCATAGCGCATACACGCTGACGCTTGCAGCGTAATTTGTTCACAAGAATGGCAACTGCACTTTTCATATGCTTAAAAGACACGGCAGAAGATAAACTGAAACAGTTTTGCAGGACCGGGCGTGTGACGATGACATGGCGTGCTCTCGACACACTCGCTCACTGATGCTAACAAATAGGGACGAGTGAAGCCAAAGGCCGAAGACTTTTGTACACTTGGGTTAAGAACATATGGAAGCATTTAACGCTCCTGCAGCGCAAGGACTATCCTTGATGTTATGCATGACGTACGCGCTCATGCAAGCGCGCAGTGGCAAACACTCGACTCGAAGAGCGATCAACACGTAGGAGCTTCGTCCAGGCGCCGCTGGGCGCCGACTCTGTTCGATCTAGAGGCCAATAGCGTCATTGGGCTCCGTTACCATCGCCTCCTCCTAACAGAATTGTGCTTCCTCCTACATTCCAATTACAGCCGTACGTATGTGTACGTGTTAGTTAATTTGCAGTTAACGAGTTTTATGGTGGAGTTTACACTGAGAAGTCGGCTCTTGGTGTCTAACGCACCTGCGCCACGGTGGGTGGCTTGCGTGGTCGGGTGGCTCGGGAAACACGGCGGTAGTTCGAGACGATTTTATCCTCCGTGGGCGCCGACGCCGACACCGAATATCTGCCACACAAGCTCGTTAAAGGGGTTGTCGAACGTATTTTTAAAAAAATATTTTTTACGAATAGAGTCATTCGAGAGATACATTGTTTCGTAGCACCGTCTGCATCGGTTTAAGAGATAAAAGCCCGGTTTCGGTAACACAGAGCGCGCTCCCTTCAACTATGCTGCGGACGTCACGTTAGTCGCCACCACGGCATCGGATATTCACGCTCTCTCGAAGGTCATTGAAGAACCGACCGTGCTTTAGCCTTGTTGGCGTACGGCGGCACCACACGAGGTCTATTTATTTCCTTACCTTCTACGTTTCATATAAAACTGTTATTTCAGAGCGAAAGTTAGCGATATTTTACGTGCTTAAACGTCTTAAGGTGACGCTACTGAATAGTACCTATACCGGCCTATGATGTCGCATTGTTTTTTCGGGAGCCCAAGAAAGGTAGCATTTCTAACGGGCGTTATTAAATGTAGACTGAATATTGCGCGGAAATTTTTCGGAATCAGCATGTCGAATGCCTATTGAAGCAGTGAAAATAACAACCGTCAGCTCCGTATTCTTTTCACGACCGTATTGTTTTCACGCAAAAAGGAACGATACACATAGTGACGTCGCTAGTCTGTCAAATGCCGCTGCTGTAGGCTTTAGAGAATGCGTGTACCGAGGCGCTGAAAAAATTCTCTCTCTCTATCCACCAACATTGTCTTTAATTGTGTCTTCCTCTTTCTTTGCCGCTTTCCTCGCGTGCCTGTACCCTCCTTTTTTTCCAAAGGTAAAGGAGAGGGAGAAAAACTTATACGAACGCTAGAGGAGGCAGTTGTTGTTTTGAATATGATAAGTACGATTGTCGAAACGTTGGCTCTGATGCCATTCCCCGTTTTTCATCGTTTTCAACGATCTGCTCATTAATTATCTGTCAGTCAGCGTTTCCGAATATTGGTTACAGTGCGTCTACTCCAATACTCATTATGGACGGCCAAATTAACTGACAGCTAAGTGGACAATGGCCGTGTTAAGTGTCATTCCAATACTGACGTAAACATCCAAACACACAATTTCGCTAAGACAACTTCGAGTACAAAACTGAGGCCGGCTGCATTGCTGCCCAAACATTTAAGATGGCGAGGAAGTGCTCGGATGGCTTTAAAGGGGGACTCCGTCGGTTTTTTCACCATAATTTAATATCGCTGTTTTCCAATGACATATAGCTCCTGTTTGAGGTTGGGTGGTTCAAATTGTCCAGAAACTGACCTATAATTATAAATAACCAAATGAACGGCGTGTTCACACCGAAATCGAAATGGGTAGATGCTTCGTGCAGTGTATGCGATGACGTCACAGCCTCCCCGCCCTCAAAAATATGAAGCTTGCAACAGAAAAATGAAAGCAGCGATATAAACCGACAATATATTGAGCTATACCAGATTTTCTGTACTTAACAGCGACGATTTGATCTCTAAGTATCACCGTTTTGCGCGTGAACGCCCGCCTGCCCGGATAGGCGGAATGGAAGGTATAATGACGTAAAGAACACAGGGTAGCTCGCACGCATGGGAACCCGCTAAAATTTGAAAATTTTATTTCAAGAAAACCAAATGACTTGTAACCGGCTAGTTTGGCATATATTATCACTTTTCTGAGGAGAAGGTATATTGGAAATTTTATCGAGATCCATGGAAATTTAAAAATCCCCGGAGTTGCCCTTTCATCTCACCAAGATGGCCGTCTAGCTGGCCCCATGTAGTCGCCTTCTTACACCAAATATCTACGTAGAGTTATTCGTACATTTGAACATGAAGGAAGAAACAGAAATTAAATTTTTTTTGTCAGTTTGGCTTGAATTTCTGTTGTTGGCGTAAAGTGGCGTCTCCTAACACAGACGTGATCCTGACTCATTCCGTCCCTCAGGCGACCAGGGCGCGAACCTTTCTTCTAAGCTGTCAGCATAGACTTCTGCGATATTGCCCATGCTTGGAACATAGCCGGTCGCGTGGTGTTGCAAATGCGTTCTTATAACATTGTAGTAAACACGACAAGTATACTATTGTGGCTACAGCAACGTATAGTTTACAATTCTTCGAGCTCGCAGGAATAGACGAACGAATGACTTTAACGTTATGAGCATCAGCGTTCCGTAGCGTGCACATCCCGTCTTCAAAGATGGAATGTGTGCTTGAATTTGTGTTGGGACGTTACGACGAATTATAAGATGACATTTAAGAGTTGATTTCTGCGGTTTTATGTCCCAAAACCACGATATGATTATAAGAGACGCCGTAGTACAGGGCGCCAGAAATTTTGACCACATCAACATCGCACAGTACACGAGCTCCAACATTTTGTCTCCCTCAAAATGCAGCTGATAGAGAATAATGAGATATGGGCGGTACTTCGCGCCCTGTCGACTGCCACAGGCAGTGTGTAACGCCGGATTTCTTTTAGTTTGTTCTGATTGACACTTACGTTTTCTTTATTTGCTTATTTTACATATCTTTTTGCGCAGGCTACAAGACTACAAAAGCGCAGCTGCTGCTGCCTTTCTCGGCCGTCACCAACACAGAGCAACTCTTCGACTTCAGGGCCGGCACTGGAGGACGCTTACGCTGCCTAGACGGAGTGCGCTTTCTGAGCGCCGTATGGATCGTGGTCATACACAATTACGTCGTGGCAGAACCCAACAGCATGGGTACTCAATATTGCATATTTTCAGGATCCAGCAATAGGTTTTCGAAGGAAGACAAAGACAATTTTAAGCATGCTTCTCTCGCTTCATGCCCCCAAACTGAAGATTAAGAACTCTCTTTAGGTGGCTGAAATTAATCTTGAATGCCCAACCGAGACGCGTTAGGCACCAGATGTTGGCTCCACGTTACCCTCCATCATATATCCCTGAGCACGACCGGATGAAATGGTAGGCACGGCGCGCTGCGCACGTCGCATGTCCCCTCTTCTACTTCGGCTATGGTCGGTGCACACCATGCGTTTCTTGTCTGCGCATGCTCTAGCTTGCGTTCTAGTTTCACATTGGTAACCTCTACAAAGTAATATGTAAAGGATCAGAGAGCGAGAGAGAAATGAAGAGGAAAGGCAGGGAGGTTCGGCTGGCTTCCTTACGCCTGGGGAGGGGGAGAGGGGAAAATAGATAAGTAAAAAAGCAGAATGAATTCGCATGTCAGGGACATGCATGCAGTATCGACACCGCAGGCACGAGCGTTATGTCATTGGACGTGTCGCATCCACAACTTAAAAGAAGTGCTTAGGTGTCCTTATCTTTGTCGGATAAAGGTGATGCAAAAGTTTACCATGCTGATTAAGTGGCCTAGATAATGACATTAGAAGAATAGATGAATAGATACCTGAGATTTCGAATTGCCCAACTTCATTTATTGCGTGTATAGCAGCTGCTATATTTTACGCAATGTCCTTGCGTGGCTCTGTATATTTCCTGCCAAGCTTTAGTGCTGTCCCTTCTTATCCTATCGGCAAACTTTTTGCAATGTTGTCTGGAATGCGTAGCTGAGTAAATAAGTGAAAATCATTCGTTTAAATAGGAAAGTAGACGACCTCCGTAGTATAAGATGCCATTCATACTTGGTGCCCCTTACTTGTAATAGCAAAATGACGTAACACGTTCACAGTGGCACGACTACATAATGTACTGCGTAAATTATTGAGAATGTCAGCACCAATTAATTATTGTAGGTTATGTCTCTGCCGTTATTTTCTTGAAGGTAACCTTCTGGACATCTTCGCTCTCAAATCGAACATTGCGCTCACTACAGTGTTCACTGGCTACCTCAGCATCGAAACATTCTTCTTGCTCAGGTAAGGTGGTCCTTTGGTGGCAAAAAGACTCGTTTTATTTTCAGCGATGTTTAGACGGGTAATCAGCCAGTTAAAGTAGATTTATCGTTGTCTGTACGACCTTGTCGATGCCGTTGGCGAATTTCGGTAGGTAACAGACTCTAGGGGGTACGACAAGAATGCTTGTTGTCACAAATAACTGACACTCGCATACAAGACATTGAATTCTGACGCGCACATAACTTAACGTATGTGTTCCTTTCTTCGTCCTGCTTTCTAACGTTGCGGAGACAGTGTATTTCCGAGATATGTACCACCGGAGGATGCTTTGGAAGCTTTCGCTCTTTCTATTTATATTAGTCACGCTAACACCAGTCACCCAACTCCCCCGCCCCCTTTCTTTATTTCGCACGTGCCGCTTTCCTCCTGCTCTCCTTCTGTGGATGGAGGAGACCGTGCAAAGGCGTAAAGAAACGAACGATTGAGAAGGCAATTTCCGTCCTGACAAAGCCAAGTCCACTGGGTCGAAACCTTCGCTCCTCCGACATTCCCTGCTCTACATCGTTTTTAGCGATTTTCATCAATTCGTAACACCTAGCAAAACTTACTAAAAACGAAGATAGACGTCAAGCGCCGCTTTGTCTGCAGCCTTGCATCGTTAATGCCCAATTTCTTTTATTTGGCTTTAGAAAAATGACTTACTACTGTGTATTTATGGCACCAGCCATGACCTTCTTATAGGGCCTTTCCACGCATCTACCTCATTACATTTTCACGTAGCTGCCTAATTAATACGTAAGCATCCAAAGCTTTTAAATCAGGCGACTATTGCTAGTATTGTTCATTAGCACCTGACATGCTGGCGCACCACCTCGATCCAAAAACATCAAAACGAGGAACAAGAGTGGCAAGGGCTTACGGGACTAAAATAATAAAGAGTAGGATTAACAATTCGCATGCCTTCTTTTTCTGAAAAGATAAGCTAAGCAACAAGTGGACAAAGATAGATAAGAAAAAAAGTAAAAACTAAAGTAATACGTAACACTTACGCCGAGATCCTTTAGCCTAAAACTTTCATGTAATTCATTCCTGCTTTTCCCTGTTTTTGCTGCTTATGTTTATCTCATCGTCTTCGCGTTTATTATAATCTGGGCGTGTTTTTTTATATTTTACCCTAGATATTTCGCTTGCCTACTACAAAAATGCTTGTTTGATTTTCTTGGTGTTGATAATATCTTTCTGTAATAGCTTGCCTCTCTGTTCCTCGATTTGATGTCTTCGCATCAAGGTGGTGAGCGCGCATCGCATGACACGTGTTAATAAACGATACTAGCAATAATCGCGTGATTTGTAAGTTGTAGTTGCTTACATGTTGATGAAGCAGATGTACGGTAATGTAATGAGATGATTTGATTGATTTGCGGGGTTTAACATCCCAAAACCAACTGGTATTATGAGAGACGCCGCAGTGGAGGTCTCCGGAAATGTCGACCACCTGGGGTTTTTTAACGTGCACTGACATCGCACAGCACACGGGTTTCAAAATTACACCTCCATCGAAATGCAGCCGCCGCGGCCGGGATTCGATTCCGCGGCCTTCGGATCCGCAGCCGAGTGCCATAAACACTAGACCGCCGTGCAGGGTCGAAATGCAACGTGACGTTACGCGCTGTGAAAATCCATGGTTGCTGCAATAAATATACACTTGCAATTCAGCGCTCATCCTGTGTAATGCGCTTTGTGCGTCTTTGTTATGTCGCTCTTTATCTTCCCGTTTACGCTAAAGTTACATAACCAACCGACCCAGTTCGTGTTTTTCCCATTGGGCCGGAACTTGCCGCGGCTCTTAGGGTGTCAAGGCCAGATCCGCTTTCTTTTTGACGTCAGGTAGCGCACAACGCTTCGCCCTGAGATAGGGCACGCTGTATTTCGTAAGGTGTCGAGGTTTTACCCGTTGTAAGAAGTCACACCCCGGTCTACCCGTTAGACTTGTGGCATCTCTTCTACGCAACCACTTCCTCCGCATTCTACTGACTACTTCTCCGCATTCTACTAGCGAAGAGGGCGGCCTCGTTGTTTTACCAAGTAAAATATTCAAGTTAACGGGTGCCATTTGTCGTGTGTTTTAAATCTCACACTAAGGGATTTTCTTGTTTTTTTAGTAATGTCTACGGCAGAAAACTGTGTGACATGCTAAATATTTTTGAAACTTGTGAGGGCGATCGACAAGAGCAATAGAAAATCTTTAAACCTAAACTTTTTATTATTATTAGTTCTTGAGCTATAGCGCATAACGCTGACGTGCCGCCCAGGGAGGACTGTGATCTACGAATCTGGAACATGGCAGCGTTCTTAGGTCTTTCCTCTCTGATATTATCGTTTTTTTCGCGTGCCTACCCTTTCCTTCTCGAAACGTCTAACCGGCTTATCGAATTCTTCAACATTAATGCTGTCAAGTGGTACAAGGTATTACCAACTGACAATAAATAGATGTTTCATTCCTTCTCCTATGACATCATTCCAGCATACGTTCAACACAGCTCACAAACGTCCTTCCGTAGCATTTCAAAACGCAAGCGGGAATTAAGCGAGTGGTTTTTCAGAGCGTACGCACAGTTCGAAGGAAGCCGACAGTGGCAAAAGCAGGGTGCATGTATCGGCTCCAACGCTTAGCGACCTAGCTAATGCTCGTAAAAATAGTGGCATTTAAGTCTCTCGTAAATATCAGAAAGTTCTCAATGTGTCTAGCTGTATTGATGACATTTCATTTGTTTTGAATTGCTAAGCAGAAGCCAGCGAACGCAAAAGCAAAATGCTGTTGAATTTGGTCGAACATAGAGTGTATACCCTTCATTGAACGCACAGACCACGACCATTGGTCAAACAAGCTATTTAGAGGTGAAAAACAGGGGGACCCCAACCAAATTATAATCATTTAAAAGTAAACTTTACTTCTAAAGATGAAAAAAACCCGACGTTTCGGGTCCCACTCGGACCCTTCTTCAGGGGTGACTGGAGGGCACCACAAAGCAGCAGTGCTTATAAGGCCTTGTTTCTTCTCTCTTCCTTCCTTTCTCACTAACTCTTTTTAAGGCATGGGTCGTGCGTACATAGTAGTAGTAGTAGTAGTCGTCGTAGTAGGTAGCCACCGGCGCGTGCCTGCCGGAGGGCACGCACGCGCCGAGGGCGAGCGCGTGGCTCCCGGCGCTCGCCCTCGCCGCGAGCGCCGGGAGCCACGTGCTCCCCGGCAAACTCGACACTGCCCCGGCAAACGCGAGAGACAACGTTGGCGCAGGCAGCGTCCCCTAGCGAGTTTCTTGATTGAGAAATACCGACTGCTCGCGTTGGAGAAGCGTTCACCGGCAAAACCCATATACACACACACACACACACACTACACACACACACACACACACACACACATATATATATATATATATATATATATATATATATATATATATATATGCACGGGATCTTGACTTGCAATGAAGTGCCGGTGGGAGATTTCACTTGTGCATTGTGCATAGTTGAACTGTGAGGATTCGTAGCATGCGCGTTAACTAAATTAATCCGGAACTCGGCACGATCTACGATGCACATCCCGAGCTTCGCCCACTCATCATCATTCACTCCGTGGATACGCTGTAATTTTTTTTTCCGGTTCTTCAAGCCGAGGGGGTCATGCTAGTGTTTAACCAGGTGCCGGAGTCCGCTAAAATAGACACTTGGCATTGCACCTGCAGACCAGTTCACGTTTCCAGGTGTCGCCTGAATGTGCCATGATTCCACAAAGAGCCGCTTGTGAAAACTGGTTTCCAAGTCGAGGACGCGGGAGTTGTCAAAATCGATGCGGTGGTCGTGCACCTCGCTGTGTTCAGCTAATGCACTCCTTTGTCTGTGGAACTTGGGGACATCATTCCTGTGCTGTCGTAGCCTCTCTGGGAAGTTCTTGGGCTCTCCCACGTACGACGCGCCGCAATCTGAACAAGGAATGGAGTAAATCACACCTTGCGCTCTCTCCCTCGGCAGCCTGTCTTTCGGGCGCGGAAAGAAACGGCCAAGCGTGGAAATTGGCTCGTGTGCTACTCTTAATCCCTGCTCAGACAGCACACGTGCGAGCGCTTCTACACAAGACTTTGGCTCCTCTCGTGGGAAACACGCCGACCTACGTAAAGAACAGCAGCCATTTTGTTGAACTCCTGTCCCCTGTGTGTTTGCGAAGATGAATGCCTCGTGTCCTTCGACGTGGTCTCCCTGTTCACAAGCGTTCCCGTTCAGCTGGCGACGACGACAGCGCGGGAGGCACTAGAGCGTGATCAGAACCTCGGGGAAAGAACAAGCTTGAGCGTCGACGAGCTGAGCCGCCTGCTGAACTTTTGTCTCAGCAGCACGCACTTCTCTGTCAACGGAGAGTACTACAAGCAGCGAACTGGGACGGGAATGGGTGCGTCTGTGTCTGTCACAACAGCGAACCTCGTGATGGAAGCGGTGGAAGGAAGAGCATTGCAGTCGGCCGACATCACTCCAAAGATATTTTTGCGGTATGTCGACGACTGCTTCTGCAGTCTTAAAACTTCTGCCGTAGGCGCATTCACGGCCCACCTAAACTCGATTGAGCCGGCTATTCGGTTCACCGTGGAACGGGAAAAGAACAACTTCTTGCCGTTCCTTGATGTCCTTGTGACAAAGGTGGATGGCATGGTCCAGTTCTCGGTGTACCGAAAGCCGACTCACACCGGTCGCTATCTCGACGCCAGCACTAACCACCCTTTCTACCATAAAGCGGCGGTGGTTTCGGCTCTGCTGACCCGTGCACGGAGGGTTTGCTCTTCGGAGAATAAGCGGATAGAAGAACAGGTGGTCAAAAGCGACCTTCTGAAGAACGGCTACACGAAAGCCTTCGTTGGAAAGGTTGCTCGCCGCCAGACTAATCCCCGCCGACCCCTTCGAAAGGACACTGACCCGCAGCATTCCAAGCCCATACGCGTATGTATTCCCTACAATCAGGGTACCAGCGAAGCGCTCGCACGTGTGCTGTCTGAGCAGGGAATAAGAGTAGCACACAAGCCAATTTCCACGCTTGGCCGTTTCTTTCCGCACCCGAAAGACAGGCTGCCGAGGGAGAGAGCGCAAGGTGTGATTTACTCTATTCCTTGTTCAGATTGCGGCGCGTCGTACGTGGGAGAGCCCAAGAACTTCCCAGAGAGGCTACGACAGCACAGGAACGATGTCCGCAAGTTCGACAGACAAAGGAGTGCATTAGCTGAACACAGCGAGGTGCACGACCACCGCATCGATTTTGACAACTCCCGCGTCCTCGACTTGGAAACGAGTTTTCACAAGCGGCTCTTTGTGGAATCATGGCACATTCAGGCGACACCTGGAAACGTGAACCGGTCTGCAGGTGCAATGCCAAGTGTCTATTTTAGCGGACTCCGGCACCTGGTTCAACACTAGCATGACCCCCCTCGGCTTGAAGAACCGGAAAAAAAGAGAAAGTGAGTAAGGAAGGAAGAGAGAAGAAAGAAGGCCTTTAAGCACTGCTGCTCTCTGGTGCCCTCCAGTCACCCCTGAAGAAGGGTCCGAGTGGGACCCGAAACATCAGGTTTTTTCATCTTTAGAAGTAAATTTTACTTTTAAATGATTATAATTTGGTTGGTGTCCCCCTGTTTCTCACCTTTAATTTCGTCCCAACCAGACAGATCTCTGTCAAATGTTCACCTTTAAAGCTATTTAGGCATTAAATTTCTCTTTAGAGGTGATGACATCTGGGGGTACTGCGAACCGCGCTCTAACAAACTGCTTATGCCTTTCAATTACGGACCCTCAAAACGAGCTATTGCTACGCTGGAACGATCTCTGAACTACGAAACGCTGGGTGTGCCTATCACATCCACACTTCGGATACAGAGTGTAGTCTTAATAAAACGCGCAAAGATCCCCAAAAGTACGAAGCCAGCACACCGCGAAAGAAGATTAGATCTGCGGTCGCCTGTCAGATGCTTTCGCGAAATTTGAAGACGGCACCACAGCGATGCGACCACACCCTACACACTACCATAAAGTGGTAGAATGAGCGAGTCTAGGACAAGCACGCAACGTGCCTGTGGCATAAGGTGCAGGGGACCTTTCTTTGAATTGTTCGTCGTTGGTCATGGCTTACCCAATACGTTTAAAGTGCGAAAAGATGTATGCCGGCGAAGCTGGAGGATGCGTCAGCGATAGGACAATTGAAGACGCTAACAAGGTTAAAAACGCTTGTGACGGAAAAGATTTCGAACGCTTTCAGGCCAGCCATTGTGCCACTTGTAAGGACTGTGCGCCGGAGCATGAAAATTCCACTGCCGTTAAGAAGAGGGAAACGTGCATGACACAAGAGATATAGTGTAAGGAAAAGCATTTTTTTTAATTTCGGAGAAGCACGTGTTAGCATGGCTTCGATCACACTTTCTTCTTAAATCTTTAAGTATGGGCAGATAGCATCTTGATCAAGTAGGATATGCGCAATGTTAGCCATTCGAAGTTGTTGGCTGTTCAGCGCTGGTCTATGCTATCTCTCTTCGTTCTTATTTGTCATCGCACTGCATGCCTTTAGCTATGAAGAAATAAAGCTCAGCTCGCCACCTGTTTTGAGCCAATATGGATGTGTCCGCCTAGAAGGCGCCAGCATTCTCGGCTGTCTTTAAAATGAATGAGTATATTTCTGGTTATTTTATATGTCACATTTTCGCGGTACCTTGACTATAGTTACCGGCAGCGTTTTCCATGTTAAAAAAAGTGTTGTGGGCCTCTTTCCAGCGTCCTTCTTTCTTTTAACTTCAGTCTGCTTTTAATGAAATCTCTGACATATGTAAAGTATGAACAGACCATTCATAACCTGCCTGCCATGGTTCGTGCGGATCTGCCATTGTGTATGCGAACGGCGCCTGATTTTATTGCAGCGGATTTTTGGTTGCTTACTCCGAATTCAACGAAGTGCATCAGAACAGACAACCAACGCCATGGCAAATCAAAGTGTTGAGGCGTCACGTGAGGTAAGTGCATGCATTTCTCTAATGATGATGACGACGAAATTCATTTATTAAGAAAAGGAAGACCGGAGGTCACTGGTGGGGAGAGACGGTAGTAGGGAGGCGAAGCATGGTGGAGCATAGCCAGTGCGAGACTACTCCTTTGTGCGTGGCCTGTCAAGCAGAGGGCTATATTTTTCTAGATTTGCCTAATTGTCAGTATTTGCTGATATATATATATATATATATATATATATATATAGCAGTCATGGTGGTGAATAGGCCGGAGGCGTGAAGGCAGAGATGAGTAGTAGACCCTCGGAATTGGCAACAAAAATGCGGAAAGCGTTTATTCAACGTTTCAGCCGGAGACCGGCCTTCATCAGGAATCAAAGGAACCATCAAGAACCATTCCTGATGAAGGCCGGTCTCCGGCTGAAACGTTGAATAAACGCTTTCCGCATTTTTGTTGCCAATTCCGAGGGTCTACTACTCATCTATATATATATATATATATATATATATATATATATATATATATATATATATATATATATATATATATATATACCCAGACGGGGTCATCGTGGCAAGGAGTAGCCACAGTCGTGCGTGCAAGATGTTATATTAAAACACGCGCATTCAAGCAGCTTTGCCTACAGCTATCAGTGTCTTCACAAGCAAAAGAGGAGAAAATAAATGTGGAAGATTTTCGGCAACAATTATATCCTTTCAAAAAACAATGCGCAAACGTTACCGAAGATGCATTGAAACAGACACGCGATCTTGAATAGTATTTGCTGCATTTCTACATCAGTAATACTAATGCATTATTAACAGTCATTTGGAAAGAAGTGTGTAAGTTCGCCACGGTGGTCTAGTGGCTAAGGTACTCGGCTGCTGATCCGAGGGTCGCGGGATCGAATCCCGGCCGCGGCGGCTGCATTTCGATGGAGGCGAAATGTTGAGGCCCGTGTGCTGTGCGATGTCAGTGCACGTTAAAGAACTCCAGGTGGTCGAAATTTCCGGAGCCCTCCACTACGGCGTCTCTCATAATCAGAACTGGTTTTGGGACGTAAAACCCCACAAAACAACAACAACAACGAAATAAGTGTGTAAGACTGATACCAATTGCTTTTTTTAATCATGGTAATTGTCGAGTTGCTTTGATGAGGTAGTGATTGGCCTTTGCGAGGAAGTGTACTTTCGAAAGCAGTAATGTCGCGCAACAATACGTTGATTTGAGCGTGTTCCTAAGTCTTGACAAGCTTGAAAAAGCCTGAAAAGACGGAGTGGAAAGGACCAAATAGGAAATGGCTCGTATTAGTCCTGACAGCAGTCCTGATGTTTGTGTTCGTTTTGTGTATTTTGCACGGTGAATTAACTTTATTCAAACGAACTGGATTCTAATCTGTTACCTCTCCCGTAACGTGTAGAGGTCCGCCTTGCGGTACTCCTTGCGGATGACCTATGTGTTTTAGTCATGAGGGGAGCACTCAATAGCAGCTTGGTTGAGCATGCTATTAAAAAAAAGTTGTGTGATAAGTGTCTGTCTACGAGAAATAAACACGTGAGTTTCACAATTATGTATTTTGCGACAAGCAATGTCCGGGACGTCGCATTTCTAATTGGATTTTATAGAAAGTAGTATGACCGAGATGCGGAAGAGTCCGAAAATTTGCTTTTGTTAAAGTGTAACATTGCGCCGCAGCTAGAAACATTACCGCACAGCTTGAAGAAGTGCATTTGACTGTATAGCTTTTCTCCGCGATAAATGTGTATGCGCACCACAGTCCCCACCAAAAATGCCCTGTGCTGTGTGTTTAAGACTACAAGAAGAAATTAATATTGTTGTTTTGTTCTTTTCTGACAGGCTGACAGGCCCAGCATTTTTCTTTGTACTCGTGGCGTTTGTGTACCCCGCCTTAATTAGGGGGCCCGTAGGCGACCACATCATGCAAGACAATTTCCTCAGGCCGTGCCAACGCTTCTGGTGGACGCCACTGGTGCACATCTTGAACATTCAGCGTGCGAATGACATGGTAGTCTTCTACTCCAGTAACTATCGACGAAGAAAGCTGCTCCTAGTTTACGCAGGATATTTTTATTGTAGCGCTTCCTGTAAAATATACTAAAGGGTACTCTGGCGCTGCTGTCGTTAAGCTGTCGGGCGAATGATAGGTAGTACACGGATTTGTCTAGTCTTCAAGCTCGCGGCTTCAAAGGTTTTGGCAGCTTCAAAACGTTTTGGCAACATTGAGTCGAAAGTCAGTGACAACCCTCACTGCCTCTGTCGCGCCAGAGTATTAGCATTACAAAGAATAAAATAATTTCCGAGGTTTATCTTTCCAAAACCACGATATGATTATGAGATACGCTGTTGTCTGGGGCTCCGGAAATTTTACCTCTCAACCAGGAATTCATACATTTCATTCCTGACATGCCTTTTGTGGTAGCAGCGCCGGTGCATTACAAAAACAGTCTGAGCTGCGTTAGTTTATTGCAACGAGATCTCCGTAGGATGCACATCCGCAATATCACGTAATGTGATCAAGAGTTTAGCTGCTCTATGCCCATTCTTTTTTTCGTTCTTTTTCAGTGCGCAGGCCACATGTGGTATCTTTCGTGCAACTTCCAGGTATACCTCGTGTGCTTCGTATTCATTGTGCTGATGAAGAGGTAAGCCGGAAAAGATGAAAGTTAGCTTTGATATTGCAAATTCTTGTATGTTATAACGCATCGCTGTTGCGCATACGACCTCCGACGAAATTTACGGATTGGCACAATTTAGGCTGTTTAGGACAGTCCTACCCAAGCCGATAGAATTCGCAATTTAGCTAGATGGAAGAATTCAATATAAAATGCCTGATTTCCTCCGGGAAGTTTAGTCTCTACATTCATTTTGTATATTCAAGGAGCGATGTTGCACTTTATGAGCATTGCCAGAAAGCATTGCTGACCTCAATATTGAGGGCTCCAGTTAACATGTGAGGCTAATACTGCTGCAGTGCATGCGGCAGGAAATTTACACTTTCACGAATGCAGCCGAACACCGCCAGCTCTTTACTTTGTATGTTTGCGATCAATTACGCACCAAGCGGACCCTTATCCACAGCAGGCGTACCCGACAGGTACATTTAAGTTATTGTACATGATGAAGTCCAGAGCGGGGGCTGAAAATCGGTAGTATATCTGCCATAATTACGTACTTGCGTCTAGGTTTTGGTAATCGATTGATAATGGAAGGGCCCAATCACGCATCTGCGGAGGAAGTAGAATGTCTTTAGTAACTATAGGTAATGGGATTCTTCTGTTAACAAATGTGTGCGAAAATATGGCAAGGAAGTATTTATTTGCTTTCACTAAAGACAGAACGCTAAGTAGGCAATGGTTTATTTCGGAAACGGCGCACCGCTGGATGACCTCGCAGGCACACAAAATCTGGATGATACCTTTATTACCATGTATGAAAGGCCGTTTATAACGTGCCATGATAACGTCCGGCATGTGCCCAATTGGGTCACCTATAGGATCATGTCCTGCAGCTCATATTTTGACAAGCCCCCCCCCCCCCTTCCCCCCCCCCCCATAAAGGTAATGACGAAACAGAGCAGTATCACGTGACGCACTGTGAAGTGTGCAGATTGCCAAATTGGAGACATCAGCAACGCGATGTGCACTTCTGTGCACGTCTGTGCACGTCGATGTGCACGTCTATGTCGCAAGTGCGCCTGGATTTCACGGTGCCAGTACAACAGTACGCGCAATTGCGTCTACCCGCTTCGAAGCTACGTCGCGTCGCCATTATTGTCCAACGAATCTGAGCATAAGCATCCCAATGGACGCATGGAAGTAGATGGTAACGCTGTTTAGTGTACGGATTCCCAGCCTTGGAATGCCTAGCCTGTAGAGAGACGTTTTTGCTTTGGGTAATCACTACTCGCGAAAAAGGTGCCGCACTTTGTTTGTAGACATTAAGTAAATAGTTTACCTTTAAGGAGTCTGTTCAGTCCCAGCGTTCCTTCTAAGCTTCTAAGCACGCAATGTTCCTTCTGTAGCAAATTTACCGTCTTGTAATGGTGTCTGCGCCCCTCTAACTGACCTAAGCCTTGGAACGTGTTCGTATAGGTAAGGGAAGAGAATGACAGTGAAAGCAACGCCTGGATTTACAGCCGTACACTAGGGCTAAGGTAAAAGGAATATGAAGATGAAAAGAGGGAGAGGGTGAGCACTAGGGCTAGGGCCCCGCACTATTTGCCACTGAAGGGCAACAATAGATTGTCTCTAAGGCGGCCGACCCTCACAGAATGAGGTAGGGCACATACTCCTCTGTAATCGTCGAACATGTCAATGATATGTTTGCTTCCTAGCATGCTTCGTTTGAATTCAGTCGGTTTAGAATAATATGCAAAGAGATGCGCCGGATGTTGCGTTGACACGAATAAAAAAAGCTGGTCCCACTGGCTAATTTTGAAGTAGTAAGTACTCTTCACAATATTCACTACCTAAGTAGTAACTGAAGCTAGTAAACAAGAAGGCAGTAATATTGGTCTGATTGATCTCTGGGCACTATTAGGTCCCAAAACCAGAACAGCATTTTGAACGACGACGTAGTGGAGGGCTCCGAAATTTCGAACACCAGAGGTTCTTGAGCGTGTGCTGACATCGCACAAAAGACAGTAAAACAATACCATGTCATTAACTCCCTGCAGTTGCTACCTATAGGTAAGGGCAACGAAAGTTAGTAACTTTACTACAATGGCAGTCTGTTATCGGGCGTATGGCGATTCTGTTTAGATGTGCTTTCTACGTTGTTATGTGAAGTCGATTCTATTACACAAGAATAAGGTCCGATCAAAATAAGGCCGTATGGCCGTTTCCAGCACACTGATAAATTACATCGTGCTATACTAATTATCAATTGCTAATTTTCTCCATGCGATTAGCGCTGTGAATACGTCGCTCGTAGGACTGTTTAGGTGACAGTGTAGATAGAAACATTCTACAACCGGAAACGACAGTACACACAACCGCACACAGAATATCAAAGCGTCTACGCGACATATATTATAATGGCAACGCTAAGGCTTTTTATGGCCATACTTAGGCATGTACACGTTGTACCGTCCAGCAGACATGAGTTCAGATAAGTAATCAATCTTTTGGATTCGGATTGCTATATTTTACTCTTTCCGTATAGGTATGCTGTGACGTTGTAAATGAATGTTATTGCAACATAATCAAATCAGTTATGTTTTGTCTGACGTCGTCATAAGCCTGTCACAGTTACAGCGTAATAGTAGGGGCGGTAGCGTTTAATAACCCATCACGTACGCATAGAGAAACATTTACAACCCTGACATCCTTAGTAATAACGACAGCGTTTACGACGACTCACATACTTCTACGGTAGTAAACCGCCGGAAAAAAAAATGTGACAGATTTGACAGAAGAAAGGTTGTAACCGCTCCCGTTTCAACCTTTTCTTACTACCTTCTTTTAGAAGAGAGCAAGGGCCGTGTCTTAGAAATGTTGTACAGCGTCTTGAGACACGCATGGTCTAGCACTTTGCTATATTGGTGATTCCAATGTGGATAAAACATGCTCTCGGTCATGAATGTAGTAGCCATGAATGTAGTAAAGAGTTAATAAATCTCCTCAGGACGGTATAGCTGAAACGGCCCGCAGCTGCAAACATGGCCAGTCATTACAGCCAAATGAGACAGGCAGTTACCGATAATCCACGGTGACCTGCCAGTCATTGAAAGGTGATATTTTTCCCTCATTTCACGTACTTCACATATCGCCTTCTCATTTGAAGGTCTGAATAGCCTTTTTTAGTAAAATCTAGGTGCCCTTGGAAACATACTGAAAGCTTGCGGGATTATGCGAGAAAGCAAGGGGGGAAGCTCTCTGTAGGGTCTATTCTCATAAGATGAACTGAAACAGCACGTAGGTGCGAACCACGGAGAAAGAAGTATTTGAGGAGAGGAAACTGCTATGCCACTGCAGCGCGCGACGGCGGCCCGTTAATGTAACGCTTGGGCGAGGAGGAAGTTGAGTTTTCTGCCAATCACGACAGATGACGCTGCCGGCCTGTTCCCATCGTCTACATGTCATCCTATGGGCATGACGCATAATTATCGCGTTACCGTCTCATATATTGCGAAATTTCTGTTTTCACACTGTAGCGTCAATAAATAGGGGTGGTGGACATTTTAGCTGCAGTTAGTAATAAATGCTGAATTAATTAAGTGCCGTACAGAGCTTGGAACGATCTGCTTGCACTCACTCCAGAGCAGACGACGCATGCCGCTGGAAGTCATTCGCTGGCGTCTTGTGAGCACGCATGTGTAAATGGCCCTGGCAAGAAAGAGCGTGAGAGCTGCCGCGTATTCGTTGTCATGTGCTGACTCTAGAACAGTCACAGGCTTCCGCAGCGCGACGTCGTGCCGCCGCAGCCTATCGCGGAGGCCACGGCGCGACGCGCACGTTTCTCTTTTCTTCCGACAGAGTACGCGTCGGCGCGGTGCCCTACGGCGTGACTTTACCGGGCCGCCCGAGCGAGCGCTGTTTCCTCTCCTCAAGAATTCTTGCTCCGTGGTGCGAACACAGCCATACAGTGTAGGCAGTGAGGGAGGTAGCTACCAGCGATGCGACAGTGACCTGCCATTCGCTAAAAGGTGACATTGCTCCGTCATTTCCCTTACTTCAGATATCGTCTTATCATACAAGCACACTTGAAGCTCTGAACAGGATGTTTAGTGTATAGACAAAACCAACGCCTCTCGTTCTTGTTCAGTTTCGTAGTTGGAAGTGGCACCGGGGCCCCAAGTTATGTCGCTGTAGTTGTTGTTTAGTTAGCGCCAATAACTTCATTGTGACCCGCATCGCTGGAATTTGAACAGCTGCTGCACCACGCCCGAGCCCTTTCGGGAATGGGTGCGGATTGCAGAGTTGCTACACACCTCTATATTTTCGCTGCAGCGACAGGCTGCTCAGGCACATCTCGTAAGTAGACAACTGTATCGCTTGTGCGCGTTTGGATACTTTACGTTTTTAGTGCTGCAGTCTCTGAGATATTCAGTTTATTCGTGCGCAATACATTGTGAATACATCTATTTAGAAATGACCGCCACTGTTTCCCGAGATACCTACACGAAACTAATTTTCGGAATCAGCCCTGCTCTGCATTGAGTTGGTAGGCGATGGTTAGGTGTCAGTATAGGTGCTGCAAAGAAGAACGCTAATGGGTTTTCGTCTTCACCGCTTGCATCGAGGGCACCGATCGTGCTAAGAGGCTCTGATTTCCTCTGGAGCTTGAGCTTAGTGCTGTTGCTTAACGACTTTACGGTACGCATACACTCTCCATATGATTAAAGTAAGAGCAGCAAATTAGTCAGCTTCATAGTCACCGAAGAATGGTTCGAATTCATACTAATTAAAGATGTATAGCAAGTCACAACTCAAGCTAGTGCGTTTAAGAAGATATCAGGGTATCGTTTGGGCTGTTGGAGTTAATTGTGTAGTCCCATGCTGACCAGAGGTCAGTACAGAAAACGTAGTACGGAGTCTTGTCGCAGCAGAGAGGCCAAATAGTCAGCAGAAATACTTGAATGATAGCGAATATGACCCCGTAGTTAGCGCACAGGGTCGAGCGTTCTGCACGTGCCGTCGTTTTCCTTAATTTATCTGAGCATCAGCAATGAGCCGTATGGGAAGAGACCATTCGCTTACAACTCACGCAGAAGTGGACACGATCAGAGGACTCATCGGCTTCCAGTCATTTGGGAAATGATGGTACCCAGCAGTATCATGTCCCTCTTTTAAGATTTATTTGGCTGTTTCTTTCCATTCCAGTTAACAAAAATCTATACCACGCGTGACTTTCGCATTGGGTTCGAATAATTCCATGCGAAAAGGAAACTGCGCTTAAATGAACGTAAATTTATCACATATTGAGTATTTAACTGCAATAATAAATACACTAATTTAGCAGGACATGTAATGTGTGCTTTTATTTCCTCTTCCAAACACACGCACCCCTTGTATGATACACAGGAAGGCCCTGATTGGAGGAGCATGTCTGGCATTCTTATCAGCTGCGTCAATCGTGATTGCAGCGGTTCAAGTCTACTCCTACCGCTACGGCGCCTTCCTCATGATGGGATCACTGCACATGGAGTAAGCGCCATTACAACATCATGTTCTCAACGAATGATTAATTTGAGTGTAACCTCCAAAATAGAAGCATAGATGGTCAATTTACATCCATCCGAGCCAGTCAACTGGTCTATGGCTGAGCCGAGCTTAACAGCATGAGTGCAGACATTGGACAGAAGTCAAGAAGTAGTGAACAAGCGGAAACGCAGCCCTTGTATTGCGTTCACGCTTCTGAATCTGAACCATCTGAAGGATCTGAATCTTCTGAACCTTCCGATGAGACGATCGAATTGACCATGATCATCAATAAGGCGATAAGGGTGAGACTTTCCCTTCTGGCGTATCGGATAATATTTGTGTATAACGTGCAGAAATATATATTGACACAGAGAGACACGTTGGGCCCTTTTTGCACCTCACAAGAGAAATTTGGGAATCGGTTAATAATGGACGAATATGTGCCCTCAGTGGCATGCAGTACACGAAGGGTTAACACACCGCAACGCCACTGTGCGCCCCCCCCCCTCACATTCTTTAGCAAACGCATTATCAACTGCATGTTATTACAAACATGTAATTAAACTGCTGGTACGAACCACGTCTAAATACAGTTAAAATTTCCACTATAAAAGTCATGCATTTACTGAATACGAAGGATTTCTTACGGAACCAAGGCTCTTTTGGCCGCATCCATCCATTTCTCTTACACTGCCCTCGGAAGTGACTCAACTTTGTTCGCATGACATCTGGATAACTTCAGTTTACCATTACACCATATCTGTGTCTAGTCCGATATTTAGTACGCACTATCAAGCATCCACACACAGACATCATTTTCAGGATCTTCTTGTATAAATGCGGAATTCAAAAGTTACGCAATGTACTCGGCAAATACCGACATGGAGACAAAGAAGACACAAGAGTGCAGAAAGGTGACCAGTTCGTAGTTCTCGAACAAAGATTTAAAGAAGAGACTGTAGCCATTTCAAGCGGTGCATACTGCAGGAATGCTCTCAAACAGCCTTGGGTGGGTTTCGCGGTTCCAAAAACATTCCTGTATAATTTTTCAGAAAATGAAGTCAGTATGCGAAAGGAACTTGGCCACCAAAACACAATATCTCGCACTGTGTGTTTTCTGATCCTACATTTGCCCAAATAAAGGGTACCTTCAGGTACAACTACTTGTGCCAATGCAGGCAGAATAGCAGCTGATAAGAAAGCTCGAGCACTGCTTCGATGAGAACGTTCACGAACCTGAGTCGTGCTCATATTGATGCTGCCATGTTGCCGTAATTGTCATCGCTCTGGCTGTTCGATGGCCCCAAATAAGGTCCAATACTCGCCGGGAAGCCCTAAATTTAAGCGACTGATGAAGTGCATTTGAATTACCGCAGGTATAACGTTTACTTAGGCTTAATACAAATGAGCTATAATTGGTGGTTACCGAGCACAGTGGACAAAGGCGTAGGAGCGGGTAAATCATTACAGGATGCTGTTGTATGGTGCTTTCCGCTTCTCCTTCGCAGGCGTATGGCTGATCATATCAGTTACGTGTACATGATGCCTCACCAACACTTCGTCTCTTTTGCCGCGGGCGTCTTCGGAGCTTACGCCACCGTGAACAAAAAACGGGGGTCGACTACGCGGGTGAGTCCATCCGTCGTTCAGGTAAATCAGGAGTTCTCGGGCATGGATGTGCCCCTTGCCGAGCCTTGGAAGTGATGAAGTACCTTTTGCAGTGGCTCAAGGGGGCAGAGAAGAAAGGCAGGAAGGTGCAAAGGATAAAAGTGCCGTGAGTGCAGCGATTGCGCTGTTGAAGAGACTCTCGAGCACCTCCTCTGTTACTACGCAACTTTCGAATATGAATGAATGCAACTCCGTGCAGAACCAGAAAAGTAAACAGCAACGCTTTCAGCGTATGCGAGATTTTAGGTCCATGGCGCAGTGCATCGCAGATAAGTTGAGCAACGAAAGCATTGCCACACTATATGAATGCTGCTGGGCTCATTGGCCATCTCTGAGAAGGGACAAAAAACTTTTATAACATGATAAGACTGCAGTTTTGGCTGTAATACTGTAATAGCAATTATATGGACACGTGAACGGGGATTTCGCCGTAGTTGTCATACCCCGTATATATATATATATATATATATATATATATATATATATATATATATATATGAGTGTGCATGCATATATCGAAATACACAGGGTCACGTGATTTTTTGGCATTAACACGTCACGTCTCATTGTGTTACGCGATTTTGGCACTATTTCACTTTACATTTTGTTACGTTATTTCGACATGTCACTTGACATTGCGTTACGTGACGTTGGCGGAAACATGTCACGTGACATTATTTAAGTGATGTTGGCGGAAACATGTCGCGTGATATCCCGTTACGTGATGTTGGCGGAAACATCACGTGACCTGGCGTCATGTTATTTGGGGGAACATGCCACGTGACATTGCTTTACGTTAATTTTGCAGAAAAACGTTACGTGATGATCACCTAAGATCACGTAACGCAATGTCACGTAACATTTTTCCGCCAACATTATGTAACGCAATGTCACGTGATATACTTCTGCCCAGATCATGTAATACAGTGTCATGTGACGTGTTCTCGAGCTCGCTTCTGGCAAGCAGGCCCATGTTTGCAAGTAGTTCATTCGCGTGGGCGGCCGCGGCAGACGTGGTTCTTGTTACAGAGGCCGGTCTTGGCGCTGCGTTCCGCCGAACAGGCCCGTGCTTACACGTAGTTCCACCAGAGAAGGCGCGGTGCTCTTACCGGCGAGCCGACTACATCGCATGGGTAGGCGACGGTGTTTTCACCAAATCTTTCTACTGCGTAGTAGCTCCTTGACTACGTGCTTCGTTCCGGTGCCTCGCATAACATCACAATGCCAGCAATACCCTCACCATCAAGCATGCACAAGAATGCGTCTGCGATTGCCGGAAGGAACGCCATGGGTTGCTGCCACTAAGCTAGGCCTAGTTTTTCGATGGCACAGAGTGCCCAAATTTCACACTGCTTAGCGCGGTCGCGCGGTCTGAAGCCGTGCCAGTAGAAATCAAAACAACATGACTTAGGTCAAGCTCTGCTGGGCCATTGTCTCTGCCGCTCTATCGTCACATTGTAGTTTACACCATCAGCCATCGCACTCACCAGAACGCTTGCCGAACAGCTCAAGCGGAATGATACCCGCGCTCAAGCAAGACGCGTTTTACTTGTTACGTAATCATTAGAACACCTTCGTTCCGATCACATTCGAGCTGCACCAGTAGGAACTGCTCGAAAATGTGCTTCGAGCTGCGCGTCCACTGTTGCCGGCAGTATGATCTACTGTGGCCCGCATCGCGGCCATTCGAGGTCGACAGCGAGCCGTGGCCGCTGCTCGTGCTATACCTTTACGTACGCTACCTTCCCCCGTGCCATAAAGTGAACGCTTTCTCCTCTGGTCCAATTCTGCAGCGTTGTACACGCGCAATACTGACAGTACATCAGCAACATGAACTAGGTAACCTGTGACGGCCTGTCCACGGGCGCCGCTTTCTGCGAGCGGCATGCCGTAGTCACTCATTCTTTTCGTGCGAGTCTGGTTACGCCCAAGCACACCCGCATGCTTACTTCTCACGTTCGCTAAGCCCACGTTCACTACAATTCAGATTGCCACTGCAGCTGCTAGTCTTCGTATATCATGCATTGCTATCGCATTAATTGCGTAGCGCTTCCTGCGAAACTGCTCCCTTTTAACGCGAAAGCGTTTCTTGGCAAGGTTGGCGACAGCGCTCGCCCAGCTGCCGTCCGCAAAAAGCGTCCGCAAAAGCCGTGCCCAGAAAGCACGTGACCTCTCCCACCGGAAGTGACACCGGCGCCAACACTCGCCGCAGCGGCAGTCAGCGCGCGCTCCGCTCCGCTGCGGCTATCTGCAGCGGTGTGCGGCCGCATCACAGCGTTTCTTCGCTGGGTAAGCTACAGCGCGCGCCCAACTGCGTGGCGTCGCCGTAGCAACCGTCGGCACGCGAACGCTCCAGCTAGCCGATCGTTCCTCGCCGCCATGCGTGCCGAGTTCAGTCTCGAATAGACCGATCTCACGGCACGATCTGCGCATGCGCGAGTTTCCGGAAGTGGAGCTGCCGCCATCTTAACTGGAGTACTCTGCGCGTACCTGAGTGTTGTTGGCGCGGCTGCAAGCTTCGCGCTTTGGATACATCGGCGTTTTGCACGAATCCTCGACGTGTACGACAACGGAACGCAGTAGAAGACTGTGCCCAGACCTTCAATGTAAGTGTTTCATTTCAATTTAACCGGTGTTTTAGCGCTGCCTGCGAAAAATGAACGGTCGACAGTGCCGATGTCAACATACTACCACGCCGTCTCACTGTTGATGCGCATACGTCGCTTCACAGTGCCGCTACCCGTGTTCGCTGAATGAATAATAAAAAAAAACTAACGAGAAAGCATGGTCCTGTTGTCATGCGAGCAAAATACTTCGGTGGATCGCGGCGCGCAAGCGAGGGTATAGTATCTGCAGAACACAGCTTGACCATACTGCGCAGAGCTCTCCGCGACTTGCGAAGCTGCGCTATGAACGGGACAAAGCCGAAGGAGTTCGGTTTTTATTTATTACTACCAATTTTCACGCACATTTACGAAGAAACGAAGCGAGGCAGGCTTTTCGTTGTTTCGATCTTTACGGCTTGCTGTCGGAACATCAAACGTAGTACCTTGCAAAGTTTTTGCTGTTGAAACTTAGCGTTAGTTCTGTGAAGATTTGTGAAACACTGCCGCGGACGGCATTGGAAGACAGCAAGTTTAGACTTGTTTACGAGAACATTTGTTGTGTTGACCACCCGCTGCGCTTCTTTAGCATAGTGCGCATACACTGAGCATATGACGGACGGAAAGTATTGGAATGCCTTGCGGCGTGTTTCGTACGGGTGACTAGTTTAGCGCATGTGCTTCCCAACTTGTGTGCTTCTCGGGAAGTGGTATGAAGAGCCCATGTAGTATACTGGTCCGAGTGTCAGCTGTCTTCGCGTGCCCAAATAAACAGAAACCGTTTTCTGTTTCCGCTTTGGAATGTGGCCCCATGACGCGGTATACTGCTTTTTCTACAACAATGACAACTAGGAAGAAGCATGTTGAGGCTCCAGGCAGCAGAGCTATCGTTGAGAGCTTTTAAAAGGATCATTGTGCAGTGTTGAATTCAAAAATACAAGGAAACATGGGAACAGTCATTCCAAGCTGTAAACATTAGTCCCAATTTCGGTTAAATGAGAAATGGAACTAGTGCAATATGCTCCATAATGCCATGGGAAATTTAAAAAAGAAAACTGAAAATGTTTTCACCATTTCTTTATTCTGGCAGGAATAAACAAAAACATCATGACATTAGTTCCAAGCAACATTAACAAGCAAGAATGGGAAACAAGGACCGTGAATCAATTCTTTGGAAAGGAGCACAGGTAAGTTGAATGAAAGGAAACGTATTGCAACAGGCTACTGCGCATTAGCAGCCCCTAAGTGACAGGACCTTAGTGAATGCGCTCTGAAATTACATCGCAAATACATAGTTCAAGCGTGTGCCATGTAAAGCTTGGTAACAGGAGATTGTGGGTTCATATAGAAGAAAACAAAAGGATTGACAGCAGAAACTGACAGCAATTAATGAGATGCTGTAGTATCATTTATTTGCTCATTTACAAGCACAATACATACGTTGATTATCAAAGTATATGTGAAAGTAGAAGCTTGACAGTGTTACCATTTAGTTGAACTATCAAACAGTAATGCTCAGTAGTTTTGGACTTATCATCAGAGAGATACTCACACAATATACTGTATGAAATATTCACATAATGTGTCATTTCTACGCAGGTACATTGAAGGCAAGGGTGCACAAAAGCACAGAGATGCAGGTTTGCGCCTCTTAACCTCTGGGCACCTGCAGAAACTTGAGTTTTTGAAGATAGAAAGCTCAGAGACTGTTGTGCGTGCAGACGTTCTGGCATCAATGACAACAAGGACTATATATAAGGTGTCAGCCCGGCTACTAAGAAGTGATGGAGAAATTGTTTCAGGCACCTGCACCTGTGTTGCTGGCAAAGGGTCTGCATGTAAGCACCTGTGTTGTGTTTTCTATGGGTTGATGTATATAGCTCAGCATGACCTTGCAACTGTGCCAACCTTGCTGGCGTGTACTGAGACAGAAAGGCAATGGTACAAACCGAGAGATCCGAGAAATGTACCACATAGCTTTGAAGACCTTGTCTTTTCGAAGGATACTTGGGAGAGACTCAGCAGTGCACCTGAGCATCACAACAAACGAATGAAATATTCATCACTAAAGCCAGAAAGAGAGGTCATGACGACACGAACCTTAATTGGCTTACATGGAAAACTAAAAGAAAATGGACTGCAGTGCTTCGCTGACATTTTAGAGGCTAATGATTTCTTGTGTGACAAAAGCACCGAGTCAACAAAAGACAACAATGTGCGTGAAAGCATGCCTCTGCGCTGGCTTGAAGCCGTAAAAAAGTCACAGACGCTAGTGTACTCAGCTGATGATGTTGCTGCTGTTGAGAGTGCGACAAGGCTGCAGAGTGGCTCAGCACTGTGGCACCATTACAGAAAGGGATTGATAACGGCCTCAGTAGCACATAGAGTGTACACGTGGGTCAAAACGTGCGAAACAAAAATGGGGCCTCATGATGCTCGGTCACTTCTGAGTGCCATAATGGGGAAGAAAAGTGTCGAGCCACATACGCCATGAAACGAGGGCTGTTGTGTGAGGATAATGCAAGGAAGGAATTCATAGAGCAAAACAAAGGGCACTTGGACATACAGGTCGAACAGTGCGGTCTGCTTTTGTGCCGGAGCAATTCTTTTCTAGGAGCAAGCCCCGATGGCATTGTTAAATGCCTTTCTTGTGAGCCTAGTGTTCTGGAAATTAAGAGTCCAATGAACCTTGACACATTTTGTAAGAGTGAGCTACGTGATGGGTATCTGAAGAGAAGCAGCAGATACTTCACCCAAGTACAAATGCAAATGGGGGTGAGCTGCTTACAATCTTGCATCCTCTTCGTTTACAGTGAACAAAAGTGCGTGCAAGTTTCTGTGAATTTTGATCAGGGTTTTTTCGATGAACTGGTGAAGCGGTGCAAATTTTTTTGTGAGAAGTACTTGGTGCCTTCCTTTCTTGACAGTTAGCACTTCAAAATTTCTATTAGGCATTTTGTAGTAGTAGTAGTCATAGGTCGGGAAACTCACTCATGAGTCCACTCACTCAGACTCAGATCGGTCCGTGAGTGTGAGTGAGTAATATTTTGGTGAGCTTGAGTCCGAGTGTGTCCAGATGAGGAAAATTTTAGTGAGTCTGAGTCCGAGTGAGGAAGATATTGGCGAGTCTGAGTGAGCCCTAAGCGCAAAATGTATTTCTTGAGTGAGTCTGAGTGAGCTCCACCTTTTATTACCAACCTATGGTCCTATCTACTCAACTTAAGCATTACTATCAGCCTTCTATCGGCTTACGTTTATACTCGTCTATTTACACATATCCCAACACACTAGCGTTCATGTGCCACCTCAATATTCATTTATCAGAGGCGTGAGTTAGGGGGTGGGGGATACATGACCTCCCCCGCAAACTCTTTCATGAACGTTCTTGATAAAAATATCTCGTGTGAGTCGCACATTTCATAACAATGTCCTTACTGGATTGAAATCACTGATAACTCGTACTTGAAAGTACAGGATCAAAAGGCGTATCGTAGAGCACCGATTATGTGAGATATTGGCGTTAAAGAGCATTGACACCTCGATCGAAAGCTAATTTTAGGCTAATACGGACTCGTGAGTCAACTCACGCACTCAGGTCAAGCCATGAGTGAGTCCGGCTGAGTAATATGTCGGTGAGTTTGAGTCCAAGTGAGCTCGGTTCCAAGTGAGCCCGAGTCTGAGTGAGTCCGGTTGAGGAAAATTTTGGTGAGACTGAGTCCGAGTGAGCCCTCAGAGCAATATATATTTCTTGAGTGAGTCTGAGTGAGCTCTAATTTTTTTGCCGACCTATGGTAGTAGTAGATCCTGAAACATGGTATTTATTCTGTCATTTCTTCCTGCTTTGCTTTGGCATGCGGAGAATACATTTAGAGTAAGAATGGTGGTTATTCAAAAACATAATTGTGGTGTCACTAAGTTTTGCTGGTTGACTACGCATGGTACACCTGTACCTAACCTAATAAGTGGTGCTAACAGACAGCCACTAATGTAGATGCAGGTGATCCTGCAGGAAACATTGCCAGCAGACATTTATTGACAATATAAAAAGTATACAGGGCTTTACAAAGGGAAGGACATGAATATGTCAGATATTAGATACAACAAACAAAACAATAACAGGAAACAGAAAGTTACAGACCTAGCACTTAACAATTACAATCGAATAGAGAAAATGAGAAACACAACAAACAAGGTATTACCAAAACATGGTAACTGAGCAGTGCGTATTATCCAATCACTAATGGCTCCTTTGAAACTCACCATCCTAAATGCAGGTAGTTAAGGGTGGATTATCCTTATACCTAGAACAACTGTTGAGCTTTTGTCAGTTTGAGGTGCACTTTTAGAAGGACCCTTCATGAATCTAGTCTGGTAGATATTTTTTTGCCAAGATGCGGAGCTTTCAGAACAGTACCAGTTCTCGACAAGGTGAAGTGTGCTAAAAATTCTGTTTTGAAATGAACACCATGAAGCTGCATAAAACCATCAGCAGCTGATTTGAGCAAATGAATCGATATAGTGGCTGTTTCTTTAATATATGGAAGTGAATGTTGTGGCAATATTTTTTTTTTATTTCACGAGAACATGCAATGAATACTTGTGCTCTTTCTTCAGAAGGTTTATAAACACAATGCAACCTCATGATGAGTAATATCCTGTTTCTGTTAGTTCTTTGCTGTGATAGTGCTAGTTTTTCACTGTGATAGAGGGAATGCTGTACATGTATTCTGAATTTCACTGTGTGTATTGTATGTTTGATGGGAGATGCGGAGCTTTTTGAACAGTACCACTTCTCGTCAAGGTGAAGTGTGCTAAAAATTCTGTTTTGAAATGAACACCATGAAGCTGCATAAAACCATCAGCAGCTGATTTGAGCAAATGAATCTATTTATTTTACGAAAACATGCAGTGAATACTTGTGTTCTTTCTTCACAAGGTTTATAGACACAATGCAACCTCATTATGGGTAATATCCCGATTCTGTTAGTGCATTGCTGTGATAGTGCTTGTTTTTCACTGTGATAGAGGGAATGCTGTACAAGTATTTTGAGTTTCACTGAGTGTGTATGTTTGATGGGGGATGTGCAATGTTTATTGCTTCAATAAAGCTGATATTAGTCGGCGTGTCTTTACACACGAGTTATAGTTATGGCATTGTGGGATTATAATCATCATCACTCTCGGCCTGCCACTGCGGGATGAAGGCTCCTCCCAATGATCTCCAATTTACCCTATCCTGTGCGAGCTGATTTCATTTTATCCCTGCGAACTTCTTAATTTCGTCACTCCGTCTAACTCTCTGCCTTCCCTGAGTGCGCTTTCCCTCCCTTGGTAACGGGATGGTTAAAAATATGAACCGTCAAAACTCTACAGCAAAGGCGTATCTACAAAGTTAGTCAAACGAGCGCATATGTGCCATATCTTGTTCAGCTGATCTGCCATGCTGTTTGGAAATACATGCGACAAAATTTTGAATGTCTTCACCCTCCTAATGACCCTCTCAACATGCATCCGCACGCTTGCTATGCGTCTTGTTTCTTCCTCATCTTTCTCGGAGAGTTGCGGCCTTCCATCCATGAAAGGTGGAATGTTCAGATGCAGCGATCGTGCCTTGCACTCGTCTTGGATTGTGAAGCCACGGTCTGCCATTATGCTCCGTCCTGGAGAAAACGTATCTAAAACATTACAGGAGTTGGTGAGGGCCTTGTCAGACAGACGTCCAGGTGCTAGGTCTGATACAAACACAACAAAACCATTGGGGCTGCATACTATGAGACCCTTCGCTGTGTTGTGTTTTTTGTAGTTGGAAAACGTCTCACTTTGGACCCGAAATGACGACGGTGTCTCGATGAAAATCTCTGTGCAGTCCATTATTCCATCTACAGTGTCGTAGCCTTTCGCGAGGAACACCTGAGGTCGGTATTTGTCGCACAGCTGGGACGGCATCCATATTGGCACCTGCATCAAATTTGAAAACATAAGTTTGTGCTATATACTCTGTGAACCTTGTCCTCGAAAGCAGTCACAAGATGGAATACAAAGGAATAAATTGACATCTTTGCGAGTTTTAGTGTGTATACAGTAACATTCGCGATCGCTTCCCATATGCATATCCTAGTGATTTAAGAAAGTATGGCTGTTATTTTTTTCCAAAGAAATAATGAGGAAAGGGGTCAAAGGGAGCGCAAACATTCGACTGTTTATTCAACATATAGTGCAATGAAATGTATAGGCATGGACATGCGCTGCAAGCTGAGCAAACATCCAGCGTGCACCACCCAAATCATAACCTGTGATCTGGGAACTTTCTGCCTGTGAGAGGCATCACTGATGCATAAAGAACCTCGTGCTTTTACATGGAATGCCTCCAACAATTCTCGAAGCGTGGTGTTTGTTTTTACCCAGAATCCGAATCTATTTCAAGCACGACTCATACTTATGTGAACTGCAGTGGGTTGGCGAAAGGTAAAGATGGGGGCACTTTGCCTACCACTGCAGTTCACATAAGCGTGATCTATGCCTTAATATGTGTGAGCAGTGCCTGAAATATTCAGGTTCTGGGTAAAAACAGACACCACAGCTTGAGAAATGTTAAACACTTCCCATCACCTAGTGACCAATGTTTCCAAGTTGATGGGAAGCATTTATCTGCTTTTTACATGCGCAGTGAAGTGGCCGATTCCCTGTATATATGTGAGAAAAAATGCTCTAATATAATAAATTGTGTGTCATACTGTCCTGAGTTCCCTTTCTGTGTCCTGGTCGTTACATGTGCTGTGTGTTTCATAAAAAAAGTGTAATACAGTTGAACCCCTCTATAGGACGTGCACCAGGGAGCATTTCTTGTCCCTTGCATGAGGTGTGTCTTATAAGCAGGGTACCATGTTCTCATTTTCTGATCAATGCCTGTATCGATGCAGGAACACTCGTCTTATACACATTTGTCTGTTACATTAGTGTCTCTTTAAAGGGGTTAAACCATAGAGCATATTTTTGCCACAAGTTGTCTCGTAGCTTCCATTCTGCTTGTTACTTGCAGCATGACATTTGGACGCTGCCAGAGAAATATTTGTAGCATTGGCATTTGGGACCTGTCTGAAAGCTTGTCTGAGAACAGTGAGGAGTGCACGGGGGATATTGTGAGTTTCACAGTTACTGAAAAATTGCAATGAAGCAGCACAAAGTAGATACACAATGACATTGCGCATGCATTATTTCATTACGCCTTATGAGGCTTCCTTATATTTTTATTGCAGCATAATGAGTGGGAATAGTAGAAATAAACAAAAAAAAACAAAGGCGTTTCGAAGCAGGATTTAGTGCCACATTCAAAAAATCCTGTCAAGCCAACTATTCGAATTCATGTCTGGTTTACATAATGGCATGAATAATAACATTATTGACTGCATCTTTCTCGACTATGCGAGTTGCTCACTGTCACCTAATAGCTAAACTAACTGCACTTTGGATTGACTCCTTGACATAATCTTGGCTTCATAATTGCTTATCTAAGCGATAGAAGTTTATATTTGTGAATAACTTTAACTCCTTTACATCATTTCTTATGTCGGGTGTGCCCCAGGGTAGTGTATTAGGCCCTCTTCATTTCTTAATTAATATTAATGATATTAGTAACAACATTTCTTCCTCAATATGGCTTTTCTTGGGTGATTGTGTAGTCTACAGAACAATTAACTGCCAAGAAGACCACGTAACTTTACGAAAGGATCTCCACTTAATAAATCAGCTGTGCGATCATTGGCAAACAACATTTAAGACATCTAAATGCTGTGTGCTTACTTTCACCCGTAAGAAATCGGTTTTTAACTGTCCTTACTCAATCTGTTCAGCCCATTTTCCCATGCAACTACTTACAAATACCTTGGTGTTTATCTCTGTACTAATCTTGCCTGGTGTATGCAAGAAAGCTAACAGAACTCTGGGATTCTTGCGTTGGAATCAGCATCATTCCCCATCTACCATTTGGCAACAGGCTTATCAAACGTTTGTACGCCCACAACTGGAATATGCTTCATCGATCTGGTCTCCTCATTAACAATACCTAATAGAAAAACTGCAATACATCCAAAATCGTTCTGCCCACTTCATAACTTCTATGTATAATCATGCCTCTAGCATTACCCAAATTAAACGCGATATTGCCCTTACTAACTTGCATTCCTGTCGCTCTGTTACCTTTCTGTATCTCGTTCATAAGTACTACTATAACTCGTGGACCAGTCGTCTCTCGCTTGAAGTTCCTTCACGTACTTTTAGTTGACTTAATCACATCAGTTTTGCCACATTTTCAGCCCTACACATTCATTCAATAATTCTGCACTCCTACGCGTATCGGACTATGGAATAATGTTTCCCTAAAAGAGCCTGCCAAATTTCTTGAGCAGTTGTAATTTATGTGTTCTCTTGACTTTGTATAAATTTTTTTCTTTTTTGTTTTGTCTTCTACTGCATTTGCTTATAGTGTGTTTTTTCCCTTCCAATGTACAATTTTCGTTGTTTCTCCTTCAATGCAGTTTCTTTTACGCTTTACTTATTATCATTCTTCTGTAACCCCTCCCCCCCAATACTCAATGCTCCTTTAAGGACTGTAGGGTAATGTCAATAAATAAATACCTGGCGAAGCTTGTTGTTCAGGAAGTCAAGCCAGGTTATCCAGATACGTGACACCGTGCTTGTTGACACTCCAAACCTGTAAGTTGAACGTGACTGATCAGGTTTAAAAAATGATTTTCGCCTTTACGCATGTTCGTAAAATAATTTTACCTGTAGGCAAGATCTTCACCGTCGAGGCCCAGCCGAAGACGCATCAGTACCAAAATCAACTGAGTCTTCATATCGAGCACGAACTTCCTGTCTTGATTCGCCGTTTCCTTCATTTTCCAGAATTGAAGACTGTTGACATCTTCTTCCAGTAAGGACCAGAAAGTTTCCAGCAACATTTGCGTCTTGAAACCAGTGTAGTACTTGAGCCTTTTCTCGTCTTTCACGAGAGCATCATAATTAAACTCGTTTTCCTTTCTGTTACGAGCCTCTTTCAGTTGATTATAAGTGCACGATAACTCCAATTTTAGGCACCTGTTTTTCTGTTGTAACGTGTTGCAGAATTTCATTGTTTCACCATTGCTTTTTTTACTGTCTTCTAGCTGCTGCCTGAGTGCTGCAATTGTGGCATTTGCCTCTTCCAGCTTTTCTTCAAGCTGTGTGACTGAGTCCTTCAGCCTGTTGACAACTTTACGTTCGTCTCCTTTATCATATGCATAGGAGTGCTCCGCAAATAAGTCCTGCTGAACTTCTACTGGCTCTTCTCCAGTGCTGTTAGTAAGGCCATCGCCACAGCTGGCCTCGTGTGAGGGTGCAGGGGAATCTGGCTGTTGCGAGTGAGTTGCATCACCAGGCTGCAAAGGGTATGACAGAAAAAATGAAAGACAAGAAATTTATCACTTTAGTTTTGAAAAAAGATTAAAGAGTTCCATTAGTGGCACGGAAAGAATGGACATAAAAGCGTCTCATTCTTTCACTGCACTGCCTAACGAAAAATCTAATCATTCATCGTAATATACCGACTGGAGGAATGGTTCATGTTTTGCCACGTACCTTCATTCGTATCAACGGACGGCTCTTGACAGTCTTCTGTTTCAGGGGGAAGATTGTAGGCACCTGAACCATGTATGATTTTCTGCCTCCTTCAAAATGGTCGCCACAAACTTTGTGGCCAGTAGTAGGGACGAACTGTGAGAACCTAAAATAAATAAATCTCATTTCATCTCAGACCACTTAAGTTGGTTTGAATCATTTCAGGTCATGCAATATTCACAGCTTGTTTTCATTGCGCGTGCCGGTTATGATCCCATACAAACCTCAAAAGAAAACTGATTTGAGGATGAATTTGAACGAATGCTTCCCCCTCACACTCGATTGCAGTTACGCAAAGTAAATCTCTTGCTGCAGCAAACAACAGGATTGTTGACACCGCAGCTGAATGAGGCTGCACAAAATCTGAGTAACAGACATCACTAACCCAGCACTACAGATAACCCAGCACTACAGATAGCGTTCCAAAACGGTAGGAGTGAGGTCTTTTGCAGAGATTGGACGCCGAGAGAGAATGGTGAAAAAAGAAAACGAGTGAATGGCGAAAAATACAGCTTCGCGTACACACTGCGATGTCAATGCAGGGCTCGGTCGTATGCGTTTGACGTGAACATAGATGAATCGCCCTCCGTGAGGAGGTTATTAAATAGGCGCGTACATGCCAGCGGAACGGCGACTCGCAGCGCTCAGCTTTCAAAAGTCCGAGAGCTGCCGCGAACGTCGGGGAAGTCTCGTGAACGACAAAATATTTGCTTCTGCACAACGGATGGCTGAGTCTGTGAGTCATTAGGCAGCGGGCGCAAAGCTACGGATAAGCGGCGGCGAGCTCGCAGCCGATGGCTCAGCGCCGATATTGTCGCTATGCTTTAACACTTCGGAAGTACAGCGCACGGTGCGCCAATAAAAGCCGCCAACGCTCGTGAGATGCCAAGTTTTATTACCGTTGTTGACACTTTAGCTTCTGCTCGTAATAGTAAAATATCAGATTGAAAGGAACAGGGAAACACCCGCGGCGCCGTCGGCTGAAACGCCGGCGCCGCTGACCAACTCTTTTGCCGTGCACTGGAGAAGTTTGCCTTGCATCAGAGATCTCGTTGGTGCTAGACGCTTGACTCATCACTTTTCGTAAGAGGTCAGTTTAGGTATCAGCAACCTGCTTGGATATTACTACGTTCTAGCGAACACTGTTTCGCGCGTAAAACAGGTTGTATCAGCTGCCGCTTGCAGCGATCACCTCGGCAAGGGGGTCGAGCACACGCTATGCCGCTTCGCGGTCACTGATCAGCCCATCAGTCGTGCTTTAGCAATCCTGTAATTACGCACTAGCGCAATAACATGTCATGCATTAAATACAAGAAAATCTCAAACACGTTAAACAAGAAAACTTGCCGTACTTGCCGCGCTGTCCGACTCTGTTTATTTGTCGCACCCATTTCTGTCGGAGCTTCGTATCCTTCGGGAACACATGAAAACTGGTGCCCTTGTGCTTCAGGCTGTTCTTGTAGCATCCTGGCACGCAACACGTGAATCCACCCATTGCGGTGAATCTATACAACGCATGAGACCTCAATAAACAGCTCTCGGATGCAGCACCAATGCAGCCGCAACGATGCAGTCGCGGCCGAGAACTCTAGTTACCGGCATGCACCGCGGCTGCGGTGGCGTAGTGCAACTCGTGGTGAGATCGGTCTATTGAAACGCCCTCTGAGGCTATCATGACGTCGAGATGTACGTGCATCGTCCTCGCATTCACCAACGAACTTGTGCGAGATGTGTCGTATGTCTCCACCTACTACTCGGATAACAAGGTCATGGTGGTGTATGTACCCCCGCCCAAGTACGCTGTCACCGGAACGATAAGAGGGTGACGACACCGGTGACTGTCTAATGACACCACCCACAACGCCGCGGCGGTCGTACTACTTCGATATGCCGCAGACTTGCCTGGAGCATATCTGCATATAGTGCCTGGACGACAAAATAGAAGGGGACATATGACGGGTCGACACAACTTTGATGGCATCAAACTATGTAATTAAACACAATCCGGCCTCGCACATTGCCTCGTTCTTTATAACACAACTCGGCAACACCAGTTTGCAGCACCCCTCCGCAACAACAATCTAGTCAAAAGAAACGCATTTGCGTTCTCATCTCATAAGAGTCTTAGGGATTGTCAAACTCTTTTTTGTTCTTCTTTATCTGTCTCTACCTTCTAAAGCTTTCACTCCCCTTCACCTTCCGCAGTGCAGGGTAGGCTGCCGGGCTCAGCCCAAGTTAACCCCCATGCCTGTACCATTCATTTCTCCTGCTTCTCCTCCTTGCCTATTTGTATGAATACGAAAGCGATTTGATGCAACCACTTTCATTTTAAAAAACTGCTTCAGGTGGAGAGTGGTCTGCGCACGCCGCTTTAGTGCGTAGCGTAAATGAAACTCCGGGCACTTGCTGGTGTTGAAGCGAGTTTGCTGAATGGGACGCAGTTTAGGGACAGATTAGGTTTTTTCTCTGTAGGATATTCTATTAAATCTATGTCCTGCAGCTATTTCTTGCAAATACCGATTGAGCTCCATGCGCTAAGGCTCCAGCAGCGCAACCATAGTGGTCCGAAGCACGATTCCTTGATATAGTATCATTCAAGGAAGTTGAATGAAGTTAACTGATTACTTTGGCTTGCAAGTTACAAAAATATGTTTCTTTCCTTGTTAATTTCTGCTGTGCAGGTGCGTGTCGCAGTGCTGTGGGTCGTAGCTGTCGCCATTACAACGCTGGTGTGCTTGTTTCCCTACGCGTGGAATTCGGCATCTATTCCATACGACCCCGTCCTGGCGGCCTTCTACGCCTCGCTCTATCCCCTTCTGTGGAGCGTATCGGTCACTTGGATGCTGCACTCGTGCATCACAGGGATAGAAGGTATAACACGTGCAGCGGTGGTTTCGGTGCGCATTTAGCATTCTGCCATTTATTTTACCGTTATACGTTACATAAGAGGAGACATCAAAACCTGCAAAACATAGCCGATTAGAGCGAATATAAATAGCACATTAAAATGTGACAAGAACAAAAGAAAGAAAAATAAACGGTGAACGTCTCTAGTAAATTCATATTGCAATACATATGCAAAGCGACTCGCAAAGCGAAGTGGGAAAAGGTATTCGTATGAATAAGACGAAGAACAATGTGAGTTGGATAAGGGCTTGTTTATTCATCATGAACGAAGGGCTTCAGATGAAAAGCGAGCAGAAGAAACGAGAGACAACCAAAAAGCCTGACCGACGCATGGAAACCGACAGATTACACTGCGAGAATTATTTGTAACCAGTAAACACTGTTCATTATTTTTTTGCTCGGAAATCCTCCTGCTAGAGCACGTAATTGCAGCTGAAAATCTTGGTTAATAAAGCAACAAGCTCTGCTACGAAGTTTCCTGCTTTGGCCATGAATGCACGTTAGCCGTGAGCGAGCCAGGCGGACACGCAGTTTTTTAGCATTTCTAACACAACAGGAACTTGAGGTAGTTGGGGAGGACTGATTGTAGAACTGGGGCGTGCACGCATGCACACACAAAATTAGCCACGCAACCGAAAAGCTGATTTCAGGCTGAAAAGTCCGGCTCCGGAGACCAACAGGCTAGGCACAAACCTCACCTGCGCATGGTTAGGAATAACACAGACGCCCCTCGGTCTGGCCTCCGCTTGCGTCTACGGGAGTGATTAGAGTTTAGGCAAGACATTTCTTCCCTGTGTAAAGCAATCGAGGGCCGGCTCAACTTCGACTGTTATGTGCGAAGCCTTAAACCCAAGACGTTTGACCTTTTCTTGTGGGTAGCAAAAACTGTGTGTTTACTCTCTTTGTGTGCGCATTTGCAATCACGACAATGCAACGAAAGATTAGGGACCAATTACCTCCTCCCCTGTTCTCTACCTTTTCTGCTCAAGTAATAAAGAACCATTGCTGGAGGGACCATTATAAGCTACACCGGTCCAGAAGATTGTAGACTTATTTGCATATTTTACGAAACACACCTATCCACTTCTAACCTGCTCTTTCTTTCTATACATGGCCGCGCATAAGTTCATCAGCTTATCGGTACTCGTAAATACAATGTTCGCACCTAGCCTATTACATCAAACTTCCTTGAGGAAGTGCGAGAAAGAGAATGTATCTAGTGAATACCCAGGACTCTCTTCCTGTTCTCACTGCTTTCTGCAACCGTATTCAAACTTCACGAAATGACGGACTTAATTTCCAAACAGCGGGCACTGCAAGACTAAGACAACTTATTTCTAACAAACGCGCAAGGTGAACGTTAGAAGTGACGCTCAATTTGTGCACATATGATTTGGTGAGCAATGACTTATTGCAAAACTTAGGTATTTTATAGTTTATGACTTTAGAATTCTTCGAATAAAACAATAACAAAGATCCTAGAGAAGACAAGGAAACGTAGAGAAATTGTATTACGTGGACTAGAGACAGCTCTGTAGAAAAAGTTTACCCTCCTTCCACTTATTTTGAATCTTTAGGTGTACTCATGGCTCGAAAATATTCGCTGTTACATGGCGTTGGGATCACTCCAACGAAACTTATTGATGTAACATTCTCCCGAGAGGCTGTCTAAATTAGTGTAAATCATAAAATCGCATAGGTACAAATTACTGAGCACAGCCCCAATCTTAAAAGGAATGCAAGTCCCTGATGTTTGTCAGAAGGCACTGTCATTCCCACCGGCTAACGTCGAATTCATGTGCGTATCCAGGATTTACAAAACCGCGCAAGCTGAAAAGCAGCATTTCCATGTTGAACCTGAATCTGCCATTTATCGTCACTGCATTCTTTAACCCACTTTTGCAACCCGTTACATGGCAAAGAGTAATCAAGACAGCTTCTGTAATCATGCTAAAAGCTGCATGCTAGCCGGTATTCTTCGCTCTCACAATCCGAATTGGCGCAGGAAAACCGAATTCTGGGAGAAGTGGTTTTGCTTAGTTGTGACATCCAAGCGCACACACCCGTGCGCAGGGAGAGAGCGAGCGCGTGTGGCGCCAGCTTCTTTTGGGTACGTGCGCGCGCTTGGCAGTCGCAGCTGAGTTAGCCCCTGTGGCTTACGCTCGGAAAGCGGATCTGAAAAACTTCGTAAGGCTAAGGCTATTCTTCAGATAAATAGCTGCAGTAAAAGTAAGTGAATTTTCCTTGTTTACATTAGAAAAAGTATTATCGAGATTTTATCGCAAGAGCTCAACAGCATATTGCTAAACTAATCATGTGGCTAAAACACAAGCATTGAAGAAGCGGGTGAATTGTTGTATAAGTTTAGAACACTGACCCGGTATACATGGCGCACAATACGGAGACTAGTATACTGTCCGAAACAAAAAAATATGAACATGAGCTCTTACATGATTTCTTTCTCGCGCGCGAAAGCACGTGCGCAAGAAAGAACAGAAAGGAAAAAAAATGAAAGAAAGAAAGTGCGGAAGTTTCACACATCCGGATTCGCATAACCACCACCATCTAAGGTGGGCTGAGGGCAACAGTGGGTCGACTTTTCCTTCTTGCGTGACACCAAGGAGATCGACAACACCGCAGCATCGACCAAGAGCAGCTTCGCTGTTAAGGTCGAGCTAACGATGATAACACGATTGGTTTTCTTACGGGGCAGAAACAACTGAAGACTTATTTCCAGCATTCGGAGCTAAAGCATGTGGGCTACCGTTCGAGGAAGGCGTATTGATTTGATTTGTGGGCTTTAACGTCCCAAAACCAGCTGTGATTATGAGAGACGCCGTAGTGGAGGACTCCGGAAGTTTCGACCATCTGGAGTTCTTTAACGTGCACTGACATCTTACAGCACACGGGCCCCAACATATCGCCTCCATCGAAATGCAGCCGCCGCGGCCGGGATTAGATCCCGCGACCCTCGGATCAGCAGCCGAGTACCATAGCCACTAGACCACCGTGGCGAGGCAAGGAAGGCGTATTGCGGCGTATTGCTGCAGCAAAGAGAGAGACATGCACATTTTAATGATATATTGGATATATTAGCCAACTGCACAGTACATCGGTCCGTAGCCTCTGATAATTACGAGATCTGTTGTGCTGCTGTACCTCTCGATATGTTCGGCAGACCTGATACTTTAAGCGTAATTAACAGTCTAAGAATGATGTACGGAATAAAAACTTCGCAGAGATCTTTCGGCTCCTTGTATTGAGCCATGTGTTAGCGAAACCAGTGCATTTGTGCACGACTACGGTCTTTTGCACTGGCGAGATTTACATATGCCTCATTGAGTACCAATCAACCAGCGTTTTACCGACCATCATAAATATGCTTTAAAATATTTCCACGTGTTTGCTGAAGTCGAAAAACGAATTCCTGGCGAGATACGTCCCAAAACCACGTGATGATTAAATTCCAAAATCTAGGTTTGCTAGTTTAGTTTCGTTGCAAATTTCTTCGCATCATTTTATGAGCGTTCATTCTTTTATTAACTCTGAGCTAAGGGGCGTGAAACTAGACATTTGCAAGGATTGTTATGCGGTGCAGGCTCTGAAATTATTTCTATTGCAACATAAAGAAGTGGTGTCACTGTAAAGGTAATGAATTTTTCAATTATGCGAATCTATCTTATGCCTAAAGCGAGAAAATTTAGCACGTGGGCATTTTTTCGCCAACGTTATTAAAGTCAAAGGTCAAAACTAATCTGCATACTGGTAGCGCGCTATATTTAGTATAAAGTAAATATATTTAGAAAGATGATGTCTCAGCAGGCGGTATTAAGAAATTCCAAAATTTCTTTTAATAAAAAGCTCCGCGCTGTCAAGCTAAAACAACTTGGTGATCGTCGTGAAAGTATGCATGTTACATCATTAGACAACTAGAGTAATGCCCTAAGCGGTGCAAAATTCAAAAGGAGTGGGATTGCCTAGACCAGGGAAAGATTACTGGTAGCGCGCTATATTTAGTATAAAGTAAATATATTTGGAAAGATGACGTCTCAGCAGGCGGTATTAAGAAATTCCAAATTTTTTTTTTAATAAGAGGCTCCGCGCTGTCAAGCTAAAAAAACCTGGTGATCCGCGTGAAAGTATGCATGCTACATCATTAGACGACTAGAGGAATGCCCTAAGTGGCGCAAAATTCAAAAGGAGTGGGATTGTTTAGAGCAGGGAAAGATCTTTTTGAAATTATGTATGTGTATCCATCTCTCTCGATAGAAGCCGCATTGAGCGATCAATGGCGATCCGGAACTACTGCCCACTTACTTGAGAAGCACGCGGCAGACTTGACATCGCCTTCAATTGAGACGAAAATAAGGATGTTATTATCACCATTTTATTGCGAACAGGCGCACTTTGCAGGTAATATAGCTACCTGTAGAGCCTGCTGTGTGCCAGACGCGCCTTGTAGTGTGCCGCGATTCCTCGATCATGGCATGTTACTTTTTCCCAGAAATTCTTCAAGCGTGGAAGGTTCATTTTGCTCATTATATGTAGGGAAATATTCGCTGACACCCAGCATACAGGCACATAGACATAGAGCTGATATTCTTCAAGCAACGCTTTATTAAACCTGACGAAACTGACGAATGATGAAGCCGAGATTACAGTACCTGCGCAAGTTGACTAGGGCAGTTTAGGATATCGGTGTGCGTAACGTTATTACACATCTGCATCAAGGGGTTCTACACTATGTTAACAAAAAAGGCCGTAGAAAAACGCCGTGGATTTTCAGACATGCCTCTAGACCTCTCTGGAACACTGTTGGTCTTGGGGCTGGTCCTTGCTGAAAGACTTTGTCCACCTTGTCAGGCTCGATGTTTCCGGGTGGGGGCGCAGCAGGACAGTCTGTAAAAGTATCTTGCGCAGCGTGAAGGGAGTGTATCACTCGTAACTTGGCCTACAAACTCCATAGCTGGCTACATTGCCTGTAACTGCATCGGTTCGCAATGAAATACAGCTAATAACGCCGTTCGTTTCAACGGCATTGAAGACAATCACAAGGCTGTTGTATACTTAGTAGGTAAGTGGGCTAATGATACGATACATATCATTAAGCCCGACCAAACAGGCGACGTTTTTGTAGCTTGACTGCGCAGCTTCGTGTAAAAGAACTGAACTTCAAACTTTTTTTGTCCCCCTGCTGAGAATTCATCCTCCCGAATATTTCCGTCCTACTACGTTTGCCAGGCTGCCAGTGTGCAAATTATTTATGGCCTTTGATTTTACTAGCGACGCCGAAAAAAACTCCAACTTTACAATTTTCTGCGATTAACTCCTGCTGGGAATGTAAGAAATATTCGCTTAATTGTAGAATTATTTTTATGCTGACATCGCTTCTTCATGTTGCAATAATTTTAGCGCCTGGATCTTATAACACCTTGGAAATAGAATCGTGCTTCACGCCCCTGAACTCGGAGTGAGCAAAACAATCAGCTCTCATAAAATGGCGGAAATATGTGTCGTAACGAAAGTGAGCGAGCAGATCTAGGTTTAGGACTTCAAACACGCACAAATTTCTTCAGGCATATTTATGATGGTCGGGAAAACTCGGGTCGACATGGCACAGACTCGCCCATATTCTATACGGATCATAGTAAGAGAGAGTCTTCAGATTGTGATGACAAAATGAGATACCGGGTCGTTGCAGCGATCTATAATATATATTAGATAGTACGCATCCGCCTCCTTTCTTTCATATGTCTAGGAGGATGCAGTGAAAGGTCAACAATGCTGCGTGCCAACTGCACGGGCATGTTTGTGGACATGGAGTACATGTGTATAGGCTGCCAACGCCTGCGTAAAGCTGAATTGTACGCGCATTGTACGATTGCCGTCCTTGTCTCCTTTTTAGTGATACCAGCATCAAGGGACACTCTTGTTCTTCGCGCAGAAATTGTAGTTCACCTCTGGTGTCAGTTTTCGTGAGCTGTAAGGAAAGTAAAAGGTGCATTTATTGAAAATGGATTGTTGTTCAACATTGTATATCGCACACGTAATATCAGAACACAAGTATTTTATACTAAAAAGACATATAGTCACAAGAATAATTATGAAAAATTAACTAAATATTTAATAAAAATTACGGTCAGCTGTGGATCAAAAACCTATTGGATATGCGGATATCAGCAAAGCGCAAGAGGGAAAGAAATCACGCTTGGCTTGTGCCCGCATTAGAGATGTGGAGAGTGAACATGGGATGACCTAACAGCTTAATAACAAAAATACGCATAATGTAACCTAAAGGCTGCGCAGTTCAACCACACCTCTGTGCTAGAGGCAATACCAGACATCTAACGGAAGAATAAGTCACTGTACGTTTAATTAATTCTCTCGCCAAGCGTCTCTTCGACGTCCAGCGATGCCTAACCAAAAATGCTTTTTCTTCTAAACTTGTTTATGACCCTAAGCTCTGTTTTACGCCGTAATTCAGCTCTTTCTGTGCTTAGCAAAGCAAGCTGCGTCGCGTTCTGATAAAGAGCGTTTCACCTCACTAGGACTCGTGAACCGGTTCCTGAGCATGGGGGTGTTCGTACCACTGAGCAAGCTGAGCTTCTCCCTCTACCTCGTCCACCCTTACGTCCTTTACACCAAGTTGGCCACCATGAGGCACCTCAGAGCACTGGACCAATGGACAATGGTGAGACACGCGCACACAGGACCACCTACATTTTTCACTTTCAATATTTTACTTGAATGGAAATTTGGACTATCGATACGCCGAATAATGCCCTAAATACGAAGTCGGTGACACTTGTTTTATTTTCCGGTTACTTGAATTGTACATACCTCCAAAATTTATAAGCTAGTCCAATGTCGTGATATACAGCTGACCAATAAGAAGGGTTTCGACAAGTACCCTACTGCCGCCGTGGTGCGGCGCCCATGCGCGCATTTTGCGTTGAGCCTAAACACACGGAATTGTCATTGCGTGCATATACTATATTCGTACCGGTTTCTTGAGCCACACTATAAAGATCACTTCCGTTAACAAAATAAAAAAAGCGCAAGCACCAAAGTCTCGCAATTTTTTGAAAGGCTTAGAGCGATCATTTCTGCTGAGAGTGCCACATGCTACCTTGACAGCCGACTCAACACGAATATATACTTGTATAGCGTCACGAGCAGCTAATATGCGTAGCGCAGAATTTTTTTGGTTAAGCTCAAAAGCACAGCTACTTATAGGCACGTTACGTTAAGCAGTTGCTTCGCGCGCGACGACTTCATTTGCAGTCGGCGAAGTTCACCCAGTAATCGCGTCTGTTATGTGTATTGTAGGAAAGCTCTCCGCAGTGCAGCAAGCTTGCAAGCTGTGTCCGAAGGGCGGTGTACGAAATTGGCAGAAATGCTAACGTTCGCCGAAGGGATGCACAGACATATAGCGAATTGCGTATATGTGACAGGGCCATCAGTGTAAACATGAGGGTGGATGCTATAGCCGGTGTTAATACAGTGAAGATCACTGTACGTCAGCTCTGGTCGAGGTGGATGTCTCTCTTGATTAAACACCGTCACTCACGCGACCGCTGTGCAAAATCAAATTTTACGGTGACGCCGCTTGTGTCGATGACTTTTCATAATTGGACAGGAGCAATCGCCGTAGCCCAGAATTGCTGCGGCGTGATCGGTATCATTGTTCGGGACAGAACAGGTTCGCTCGCTGTAATATCACAAATTCAGGGCCCGGTTGTCGTCCTTTTAAAAAAAATCGCTATATCAGTGCTGTTGAGAAACCATCGGAGATTCATATCAACAACTTTTGAAGGACACTTAGAGGTCCTTGATTGCCCTTAAAAATGCCCAACGAAAACACCGTTGTTTTCAACGAGAGTTACGCTATTAATGAAATATTGATTATTTGTTGATTTATACTTGTGTAGTGGTGAAGTTGAGCATATTTAATTGAGCGGATGTCAGAAGGCGAGTGGAAAATTTTCCTCATCGCAGATATGACGGGAATTCTTACCGACTTGTGCAAGGAGACACGCCTCCATATATTTAGCTTTATTTCGTGTTTGTTATAGCCAGCATACATGACACTCTTCATCACGCAACAATCACTTCTGAGCAACAATCAACACGATGCAGCAGCTTGCGCGACATAGAGGCTGCGTATTTACTAAGTACGCTAGGAGCCGTGATGGTTCGGATGATGGCTCTGAAAGTCCGGCCTGAAACCTTGTAGCTGATGAAACTGGGAGCGGAATTTGCATTGCGAGGTCCTTGGGTACTAATTGGCTCAACTCGTATGCATTGGAGTTTCAAAATTCGACAAGCACATACAACTAGATCTCGAACAAATATCCGTTGTGCCTAGAATTCTACACCCTTTCCATTGAAGAGCCATTGACTTCTCATTGATATTCCACTGTGCTTTCGTGGCCCTGTGCTTGAATCCGGCGAAGTCAATCTTGGAGGTGGCCGAGACCAACATATGCGTGAAAATCCTTCCGAAAAATCTTGCGCACACTTACCTGGGGCCGTGTAATTCTTCGAACTAATGGGACACACCATAATTCGGCCCGCTACATTGTTTCTCGCCAAATAATGCGGTCCGTGATGGCCACGCAAGAACTAATGAAACATTTTTGTAATTACACCGCCCAATATTATGTGCTTTTACATTAATAAGTCCGCGTGCGCTAGTGATAAAAATAAAACAAAAATCACGGTACCCTTAAGCTTGGCCTTTAGAGTTGAACGCGATATCGATGCTTGGTTCCATTGTCATTGCGCTCTCTTTCCCTTGCGATGCTGATCAGCCTAGCCACATAATTATCACGACACCATTTGGCTGAAAGTACAAGTCTGCCTTCTTTCCCTCTGTCTTACGTGATCTCCCTCGTCGTCTTGCGTCATATAACATAGATGCGCCATTGAACCTCGACAGTGTAGATGGGACCCTCATAATTGAGACTTGGGCAACTTGCTAATGGTTCATCTTAAGGTGGGTGCAGCGCTACAGGAAACATGGAAGAGGAACGAACCGGCGCGTCTTCTTTTTTGTCTGTGTTTCGTGTAGCGCTGCACCCACCTCAAGATGAAGAAGGCAGGATAATATATGAGAGCAGCCGAGTGCGTAGCGCATCGCCCTCAGGAGTAAGGGGTCTCAGGTTCGATGCCGTACTCATCGATGGTTTTAACGCGATAGCATTAGAGAGCTCGTTCCGCAGAAATACTGCCGTCGGTGACGGCGTCTCCGTGAGCGAAAAATAACAGCTCTGAAAATGGACAACTATGTCCATCTAGCGGAAAACACATCAAGCAATGTCTCGACTACTATGGCCTCCAAGACGGCGGGCGCACCCGCCATCTCTGAGGCCATGCGACTACAGCAGAACCTATATGCGGTCTCGTCGGATGCTCTGCATCCACTTTTTTAGCATTTCATTCTCACGACACCATTAAAGACGTGAAGTACTGCAGTTGCCATTTCACCGACCATAAGGCGATGCTTGTTGCGGTTGGCCGGAAGAGGTCTCCAGAAGAACAAATCGAACAGCTGCCAGACAGTTAACGCAAGAAGAACGACAGAATATGACCATTTACGAATAAAAGTGTCACGCCTACGCGCAGTTCATAATACAGGGCCATGTGACTACATCACTGTACAAAATTTTTTATGAAGTTGATATAAAAGTGCTGCTAAATAGATCGAAAACCTCTACCATTACTATAGATACGTCGCGCGCGAGCGTGTGTGTGTCTGTGTGTGTGTGTGTGTGCGTGTGTAACTACGCACATTAATAAGTATGCACTGAGTGGTTGAAGTGCACACTAGGGCCGGATTTCGCTTTCGCGTTCAACTCTTAAAGGCGAAGCTTAAGGGTCCCCCATTTTTTTTTCTTATTTCTGTACTTATATCTACCTGGTGGTGGTAACAACCTTATTTTCAAGTCCAGCAAATTCGCAGCCTGGGCCTAGGCCGCCCCTGAGGAGGTCCTGAGACCATGTCTTCTCGCCGCCTCACGGGCTTGCGGGATGGCCCTTAACTGGTCTTGTAGGTTTGAGCTGTGCAGCGCGGCCGTCCACCGCGCCGCAGCTTCCTCTGAGGAGACTGCATTTTCCCTGCCAATAACTTCACATTCCCAAAGAACGTGCTTAAGGGATGCGTTAGCCGTAGTGTATAGTTTACATTTGTCGTCAGAGTATAAATCCGGATATATCCTCCTGAGATGGACAGGGTTGGAGAAGGTCTTGGTTTCTAACTGCCGCCAGTCTACCGCTTGGGCCCTATCGAGCTTGGGGTTAGGGGGTGGATCAACACGCCTAGATTTTTGATAAAATTTTGTTATGTCGCAGTATCTGGTCATTCTGTCCCGCTCTATCCATCCCTCCCTTCGATTCCCAGCATCTACCTACGTCACTATTTTTGAGCCGAAATGTTGAGGCCCGTGTTCTGTGCGATGTCAGTGCACGTTAAAGAACCCCAGGTGGACGAAATTTCCGGAGCCCTCCACTACGGCGTCTCTCATAATCAGAACTGCTTTTGGGACGTTAAACACCACAAATCAATCAATCAACCTACTTCAATTTTTCGCTCACAACCAACAAGGCCGATACAACGTAAACGCCGACGCCACAATTTCTGCGAACCGAGCTCTAACGCTATCCCTTGAAGAGAATGTATCTTTGTGTGTTCACTGTAATTATTGAAAGCATTGTTTTCAAGAAACGTCTAACCTCGCGGAAACTCGGAAGGTCGAAATACAGGGCCTGTTTAAGCTCCTTGGTGCTCTCCGTGCTAAGGTACATGCAGTGTACATGCACAGCTGTGTTCACGCACTGTTGGTGCTGTACACTTATGAATGAGTGTCCATAACAAGTGGCGTGCGTGTTGAAAATAAGAGCTTTCGGTTGGCACCTGGCATTGAAGGGGCGCCTTCTGGAAAAAGAGTATCGGTGTTCCTCCTCACCAAGTACAAAAAAGGGCACCGCCACTTTTTAATTAACAGAAGGAACGTCTACAATTTCAATGCTGATTCAATTCTTAACTGTATATATATATATATATATATATATATATATATATATATATATATAGAAAGGACCGTCACGTTCGCTCAAGTGCGGTGCGGTGAATAATGGATGCGGTACACGGTAGGCAAACACACATATATTCAATGGGCACTCTCAGAGGACATGTCCAAACAATCAACCAACAAACAATAAAAAGTCAGGCTCGCGGGCTACACATTTCTCAACAGCACAGTTCTCAAAAAGCAAAGTCACATGCATGTGTCAACGCTCACGTCTCCATGGACGCCGGTAGAATGAGTCATCGCTGCGGTGCCTTGACGGACGCGGCGGGCAGGCGAGGTTGTGGAGCTCGAACGCTGGTGGCGGCTCTGGCTCTCGAACGCAGCACGGAGTGGCGTCGGCCCAGCGCAGGTAAAGGCCGACACCCGAAACCAGTGGGTGGCGGCCACACTGGTCACCCGGCGAGGTCAGGCAGCATTCACCGGCTACCGACGTTCGCAGGACCGGTCAGGAGGCTGCCCAGCGCTTCAGCCCGGGTAGCCCTCTTCAGACCTCCGCTCCTCGAACGCCGGCTTCTTCCGCCTTCGTGGCGCCCGTCCTGCTCCTCGTTCCTTCCTCATACTGCTGCTTCTTCTTCTTCTTCCGCTCCGCCACGTGCACCCTTTTCGCTTCTCCCACAACGCACCGCTCGCGTAGCTGCTTTCGTCGTTGTCGTCTTTTCACCACACTACCTCCCACCGAAGAAAGTTGTTTCCCCTCAAACAACTTTGCTATGAGGAGTTCGGATGGCGGAGTAGCACCGGTTTCACTGGCACATAAGACGGACAAGGCACATGTGAATGTTCATAGCTGTTCGCACTGATGGCACATTCCTAAACAACACACGCACCTTTATATAGAGCGACTATCACATTAGTGCATATACACATACATATCAAATTTATGTTTCTCACACTGCTGACTCAGTTCTACAGGACACACACAGACGCAAAAAGAAAAGAGGGCACTGCATATGCATATACAAGAGTTCGTGTCCTATACATGCTTAAGAAAAATATGCATGGTCAGTCTAAACAGAGGTCAAACATTGGGACAGTACCACGCACAAAGAAATGTCCATGAACACTCCGAAAGCCGAAAACAGGATAGCACCCAGTTATAACTACAGCTATTTAAGTAATCGCGTCCTACACCAGCCGTACGTCACTTTTCACAGTCACCGAGGAAGGCCTAGACGCTTGTAGTTGCTTCCCTTCAGACGCATCTCTTCCGTTACAACACAAAAGCAGAGTAGGATGCTCAAAGGTGCTTGCTCCGCGCGCGTAATGCGTGTACGCCAACGGGAGTCGTTGACCGCAAGCGCGACACACCAGACGCCTTCGGTAAATCACATCAGCTATGTCAACGCTTAACCTATGTCGATCAACTGTTGACACTTGTGAACTCTCAGCAGGTATACTATCCGATTTCATGAACGTCTCAAAAGGTGTATGAGCGTTCTTGCTGATTAGGCCCAGTATAAATAATGAGGCACCGTTGGGAGTTCCATGTACTGGACGCAACTCAGGAGTGTTTGCCTCTGTGCGCCGATTATCTTCAGCGAGTGTTCGAAAAGTAGGCTCTTTCTCTTCACCAAGAGTGCTAAACAGTTCCAGTTCGGCTTCACCAGTTTTCGCAGTGCATTCTGGCACTGTGTCGACATTTACGTCACGATCATTCTGGCGGCTTACGCCATCCTATCCTACTGGTAGAACTTGGAGCTCTACTGTCTCCGTCTTGATGAGCCCTTGCTCATTCTCTCCTACTTCATTAAGATAGGAAACAGCTGCGCTGTCCTCACAGCTCAACCCCACAGCATTTACAAGAGGGTCACACAAATGGTCTTGGACCATGCTTGTGTTGTGTGTAACCGCAGCTGGCGGCACACCTAAATACTGGGCAGCAAACGCCTCGTAGGCTTCTGTACTGCATTGGCCATCATGCTTTAGAGGATCTCTTCCCTCGTCAAATATGCTTGCCCTCCTAGGGGCTCTACAAGAGAACTTATCCGTTAGTTCGGCGGGTACTGCTTGACTAGCTCGTTGCAGTTCCTGCATGCGCAGCCGAAGCTCTAACAACTGGCGTTCCCCGGCTTGCCGCTGCAACTCCCGCTCGCGATATTCTTTCGCAGCTTCGCGCTCTAGTGCATACCTCTCGTGTTCCCGCTCCCGCGCCTTCTCTAACCATTGCTGAAGAGCCTTGCCTGTGAGGCCCAACTGTTTGCCGAGACCTATCAATCTTTCGACATCCATCTTCAACCACCGCACATGAACAAAGTGAGGCTCTCAAAAGGTGTTACGAGAGCTTAGTCCTGTAACGCGGACGCCAGAGATGTAGTGAGTGAAAGGACCGTCACGTTCGCTCACGTGCGGTGCGGTGAATAATGGATGCGGTACACGGTAGGCAAACACACATATATTCAATGGGCACTCTCAGAGGACATGTCCAAACAATCAACCAACAAACAATAAAAAGAGTCAGGCTCGCGGGCTACACATTTCTCAAAAGCACAGTTCTCAAAAAGCAAAGTCACATGCATGTGTCAACGCTCACGTCTCCATGGACGCCGGTAGAATGAGTCATCGCTGCGGTGCCTTGACGGACGCGGCGGGCCGGCGAGGTTGTGGCGCTCGAACGCTGGTGGCGGCTCTGGCTCTCGAACGCAGCACGGAGTGGCGTCGGCCCAGCGCAGGTAAAGGCCGACACCCGAAACCAGTGGGTGGCGGCCACACTGGTCACCCGGCGAGGTCAGGCAGCAGTCACCGGCTACCGACGTTCGCAGGACCGGTCAGGAGGCTGCCCAGCGCTTCAGCCCGGGTAGCCCTCTTCAGACCTCCGCTCCTCAAACGCCGGCTTCTTCCGCCTTCGTGGCGCCCGTCCTGCTCCTCGTTCCTTCCTCCTACTGCTGCTTCTTCTTCTCCTTCCGCTCCGCCACGTGCACCCTTTTCGCTTCTCCCACAACGCACCGCTCGCGTAGCTGCTTTCGTCGTTGTCGTCTTTTCACCACAATATATATATATATATATATATATATATATATATATATATATATATATATATATATATATATATATGTAAGTATGTATGTATATATCTGACAAAAGCACCGCAAGGAATGTTTAATGTAGAACTTAGTTTCAACAACTCGACTACTACTTGCCCAACATATTTTCAATAATATGCCGGTGGCAAACATCCGAGAAGTGTCAACATTAAATTTAATGTCGCTTCAAAAGACAGGCCAATGACTATGCTGTACGATTCTCAACATTGACGAACAGTATTTCAACAGTTTCTCAATAAAAAATTTTGTAAGGGCGTGTGCGCTGGGGATTTGGCGTGGCTGAGTGCGGCGTTGGATTCCTGGAGTGCTCGCTTTCCTTTGTTGGAGTCAGTGCTGTTTTGTGGTAGGGCGGTGGACAAAACATTAATAACCAAAGAGCAACAGTAGCCACCCGATAAGCGGTGAAAACCTCATATGTGGATATGTTTACAAAAAGAAAGAATTTTTCTTAAATTTACGCGCGTTCTGAAGTAGTAGTATGCTTTATTGCCTATTGATAATACTTTCTGTGCATGGCCGCTACCTTGCGCAACGGTTAACTAGGTGCAAACATTTTGACACAGGACAAGAGAAGGGACAAGGACGGGCGCTAACTTTCAATAACGTTTATTTCGAAGAGCGTACACGCGTTTCACGAAATCTGAAAAAAACAACCGAAATCACTCGAGGCACAGAGCTGCCATGTGACAGCGTCTTGCAATGTCAAGAAACTTGACTCTTCTTCATACATCTCATGAGAGGGAGCGCTGACGCGAAAGTTGAAAAGAGCATTATATCTCATGAGCACAAAGCGTGGACGCGTCAGCCGAACTATCGGTAGAAATTCATGTGTGTCGCATACTTGCCAAGTTTCAGGACAGGGATAATCAGAGCCCATTCCTGGCAAGGTTAGAGGCGGCGTCTTTTCCGTTTAGCCTACCGAATTTCAAGAAGATACACCTTTGCCTTGTCGCAAAGATGTCAGAGTTCAGCGTAGTAGGTCGAGCCTGATTTAGAAAATAACACCTTGTTGATCCACACAAACTTGTCAAGAAGCTCCAATATATAGAACACAGAATATATAGAACATCATTACGAAAGTAAAGACCCCCGTGGCACCAGTCACGGAAATGTTTACTCTCGTAGTGTTGTCCTCTGTTGGTCGGTGCATCTTGGAGCAGAAAGCAAGTTGATGTTTCGGTACAGCCGAAAACAACATTGACGTCAAGTCGGAGACTCTCAGGCTTCATAACCCCAGCAAGTATTGTTATCTTTAATATTTTCGCGTTTATAGAATATACACCTCGGCGGACGACGTTATTCTTAAACGTTCAATTGAATCGAAAAGGGAGTGTCGATAGACTTAATTTTATAGACATCAGCGGCTGCAGAACGCACCAATAGAGGCACTTAAGATAGAAATAATTTAGTTAACGGGTAAATAAAAAACAACAACTGACAAAAAAACGCATTTAGCACACATGCGGTACCCTACTCAAGAATTATTTGATATTTTTCGTCACACAGAATTAAGGTGGTGGAATTGTTGCGCTTAAGATGTAGTTACACCTTGTGGCAGCGACGTTAAAGGGGTAGCGATGCACACATCGTTAGAATTGGTCACTTTGTTGCAAATATTTTGCGCTCGTAGTGCCAGCATCACTCGAAAAATGAGAACTAACGATTGAGTATTCGGCACAAATTTCCAGGACAGTAGGGATTTTGGAATGAAGAATTTTTTTGGTGCCATCTGCTGAGTGTTCATTAGTTGGATGATTACACTCTGTTAAAGTGTTTGCCTCTAGCCTATGCCAGCACGCCGTCGTGTGCGCCGCACAAGCGATGGAATAAATAACAGTGCATCTTTGCTCATTTGTGGTTGGTTATGAAACGCTCGGAATGGTAGGGTTCAGACATACGCGGGCGTACCGAAGCGAATAAGCTTGGGAATATGCAAAGGAAGTTAGCCGACCATGCGCAATAGAAACTCTTGCTTCAGCATCACACAAGCGATGGGTCACTTATACAATTATCACCCGATTTATTGATAAAATCCGCTTCTAACGCTCAATGGTAGGCCCCTGCATAAAACACTAAAGTGTTTTATGCCGGGGTCCACCAATGAATCAGTGATGTACTTCCTGCAACAGAAGTGGATTTTGAAAAAAATGAACTTGCATTCGCACTGAAAAAGTTCTACCCAGGCGGAATCGGAACCACCTTCAACCGGGATTTGATGAAAGGAGCTGGAGACTCTACTGATACTCCACCACAACATCGCTCACTATAGGGAACAGATTGGCTTTATATGTTCACTATAGTGGTTTAGAAGTCACATTTAATTGTCGTCCGGTTAAAGCAAAGGTGTTTAGTACAGTGAACTGTGGTGTTCAACAAGTAAAATTACTCTCAAATTACGATCGCCTCATACTGTACTCTTGGTTCGCTTAGGCTCGCTGCGGTGGTACCGCCATCTAGGACTGATAGGTAGAGCAAAGAAGATTGTCGTGCTGATCACGCCGGCAGTCAGCGCTTCGGTAGTGTTCGCTCCTCGACCGCCGAGGAAGTTAGGGCCGTGGTGGCGTCGTGTCGGTGTCGTGACGGCGCGTTCCCGGGGCAAAGTACGAACGCGGCCGCTGCAAAATTTGTCTTGCGCGTCCAGGTGCGTGTCCAGGTGTCCAGGATAGCAAATGATTAGCCTCTCGTTGCAGTGGGCTGCTTTATCACAAAACAATCCGCTGACAACCCGTTCGGTTTCTCTTTCAAGGCGTCAGCATTTGCCGACGATCCTCGTTTATGGCAGGCTTGCGCAAGGCTCCGGCGCGTAAAATTCAGTGTTTCCAGAGCAATGTGAGTCGCTCTAAAACTTTCTCTCGTGTACAACTGTCGAGAATCCCTGTGCCGTGTCGAGGTGCCGCAGATGTCTAGATTTAACCTGCTCGCATCCTCATAGTACCCGAGCCATCTCCCACCCGTCGATTCGATAGATTGCCGCTCGTGCATTCCACAACTTCGCGAAGACAGGTTTCATTTGCATGTTATACAGATTCCAATGGCATAGGGATCAACCACACTTTTTTGCTTGCTCCTGCCCAGGATTTTTACGCTGCGAAGCAGTGGTTCACACGTGTTGCAAGCTTTGCAGTGGTCAGAAAGATCTGTGCTCACAGACTTAGCGACATTCTTCGCATGCTTCTTGAGCCGTACGTTGAGGCAGCGCCCCCCCGTTCGGGCAACGTATACTTTCTTGCAGGAGAGGGGGAACCTCGTACACAACTTTTTGGCACACTTAACAAAACGTTCTCCATAATTTTTCCCACGGCCCACATTTTCATCAGCACATATGGCGCTGACGAAGGGGCTCAACACAAGTAGTGATGACGAAATCCCCCGATTCTTCGCTTCGGTATGCCTGCGCAGTTTGTGGAGGCATGCATATATGCACGTCACTTGCCTTCAATAAAATCAGTTGTTAGTGTGCGCCTGTGGTGTCTTGTCTGTTTTCAGGTGTGTCGTGCCTTTGAGCAGTTTCGCGGTGATCGTTTCGCGATGCTTAGAAATCTAAACACCAACTAGCGCAACATATAACACTTTCTTACAGTATTGTTCCTGGAAAGTGAAGTCATCGGTCTGAAAGCTTGGGGATTTCTTGGTTTCAGGGAAACAATTACTTCGTTAGTTTCATCAGTAGTACCATTTTACTTCGTTGAAACGTGGCCTAAAGCCCATGTGTCTCAATGGGCATTCCATGGAGAATTCATTCGTTATATTTAATGGTTTGTTATGGACCCCTCATTAATGAGATTTTGCTGAGTTTCACTCTATTTTTAGCACCCAAATATTTATTGTTGATCACATCCACCACAATGTTCTCGGCTTTCCGTCCGGTTTTTCTGGATGCATGTAATTTGTCATAAAGCCGAAGTGTTTGTCTACTCGCTTATTTAATAAAACTACAAGCCTTTCCAAGGCTGATGCTGTCTCGAACGCCATAATGCAGGCGAGGCGTGTCTTTGGTGAAAGTGTCCTAAGGCATGACTGATGATGGCCTTTCTCTGTCACGCAGCTCACCGATGCCGTTGGGCTAATATTCACCAGCTTGTTCTTCGCCTTCACCTTCTACATTGTGTGCGAATGTCCCATCACCAATCTTGACAAGGTGGCAGTGAACGCCATCATGAAAAGAAAGAGATGGGATGAGAAGAATGAGGCACCTCCGGCGAACGTCCATCCAAACAACATCGAGTTAGGCAGCTGTGGTGGAAAAGATTTTACGAAGAACTTGGGCCCCTAAAGGGCTTATTGAAAGCATCCTTCCCGAGATGTTTATATGTATTTGATCTATGTCATGTGGGATGATTCGTTGCGATTGTTCAAGCAATTGATACCCGTGACGCGTAGCTATTCCAGCTGAAGAGCACTTACAATCCGTCAGAGTTTGAGCGATGTCGTAAAAGGGCAGACTTTTCAGCGTGTTGGTGCATTAAACGAAACCAAATAAAGGGCTAACCAAGAAAGCGCCCCATACAGACTAACATGCGAGCAGGATCGTTACGCAGATCACCATATAGGATGACACAATGCGAGAGCTATCTGATTCGTTCCATGCAGCACCCTTATCCTGCGTATGCAGGGTGTTTATGCTTTAAAGGGGTCCTGAACCACCGCTCGGGCTTGGTTGTGAAAACGGCTGGGTGCGTATTGAATGCCTCTCAGAAATTCACAGCCGAAAGAATTTTTCAAAACGGTTTGTTAGGAGCGAAGATATTACGACCGGAGAACTTCCCTTTCCAGTCCTGTCTCATTCTACGGAATAGAGGGTACCGAGCTCCTTAGGGCGGTGTGGAAGGAGGTGCCCCGCCCACCGCTTTACGTCACCAGACTTCAGCGACGTGTCAGAGTGGCTGACGAAAAGCGCGCGACTACCGGGGACTGTTTGTACGCAGCGCCCTTGTGGCCGCCTGCTCGCTTCGCGCCTGGGCTCGGTCTCGTGCCCTCGCGATCACCGCATGCTTTTTTTTTCGATCATCCGAAGCTTTGTTTTCGTTCATCACATACGTTTAGGCTAGCAGGTGTGAGCGTTTACTTTGTCAGTGCGCTGCTTGTCGTCGATATTGCGCATAAGACGCAATACAGCGCAACTACCAACAACAGCGCAACAACAGCGCAACAAACAGCGCAACTACCAACGCTGCTCCACCTTGTCCTGCATAACCCCAAGTTAGATAATTGTTGATTAGTGATTGTAGACGGGATAATCATGCTGTCGGGCTCGAACGTGACTACTATGACTTCAAAGGAAGAGCTTCACAACTCGGACCCTTGCCGACAGGTTAATGTGGAATGAGGTGCGTTGACATGCGGTAAGATGGATGGATTAATTTAATGTGTCAATACACTAGTTCAATTTTAACAGTGAAGCTGTTTAAGCTATTGGTGAAACTGGGAAATCTGCCGAAAACTCCGCTAAGCTATGTAATGCTAGCATAACACTACCACGCTGTAGTAAAGACAAAGCTCCCTAGGACTAGTTAGGTAAGGCTAAGTCTCATTCAATGGAGCCTAATAAGATTCCTAGGGCTAGTTAGGTAAGGCTAAGTCTAATTCAAAGGAGCCTAATTAGGAATAATTATTTGAAGCCTAGTTCAGACAGGACTAATCTAAGCCAAACCAAGCCAAACTGGACTAATTCAACCTGAATTGACCTATGACAAGTCACACCTAATTAAGCGGATACTAATAATTTATAATTAATTAAGGTATGATACTAATGAACCAAGTCTAATTAAGGTAAATCTAATTATGCGAAGCCTAATTTAGCTGATATGAACACGTCTAGTGTAAGCAAGCTTCTAATTAGATGTTTAATTAAATAGTACTAATTAAATCACGCATAGCTAGGTTATTACTAGTTGGCTCAAACCTAAGCTAGCACTTATTAATCGAAGGTAAATTATGCTAAGAGTTCAAGGTCAAGCCTCATTAAGTTGAGACTAAACATTTCAGCACTAATTAGGCTAACACTGATTAAATCAGGCCTATTTCAGGTAGCATGCATCAAGCGATACCTAATTAAGATATGTCAAAGAACAGCGTAACTATGCCTGTACTAATTAGGCCATGCATAATTAAGATATGATTAATTACCCCGAGCATATTTATATCATGACTAATGAAGACCAGCGTATTAAACAATGTATCATTACGTATAAGTTAATTAGACCGAGTCTAATTAGTGTAACACTAATTAGGTACTGGTTAATTATGTTAGGACAAAGTCAAGTCTCAATAACCTCAGATTATTAAGTTACGCCAAATTAATCCAAACATTACAGACAATGATTTCATTCGAAACTAATTTACCTTCGTCAACCCTACTCTGCTGTAATCCTTAATTCACCCTAATCTAAGTCTAGCGTAATCCGCTCTATAATATGCCATAGTCCACCTTAACGCACCTTAGTCTGTCTTAATCCACCCTAATGCGCCTTAATGAGCTCTAATCCACCCAAGTACACCCTAATCAGACCTAGTCCTTTAATCTACATTATAGAAGAAATATTTTGGGTTCGACTCCAGCCATGTTATTGAGTACGAGTACTAGAAGGTGGTGCATTGGAGTACCATAGGGAATAAACCCATCTACAATCACTGATGAATTAAAGTTTGGGATTAATTTGTGTCAGGCTGCAGGCATGCATTTGTTGGCTTCTTGGAAAACTACATTTATGGTGGCTTTTGCACCGCACCGTTCGCGTCCACGCCGAGGTAGTTTACGGACGCCTTCCAATGGCATCTAAAAGGCTTGCATATTAACAAATATATTTTTACATATTGCCAGCAACTATTTTGCCTATATAGGTGCTCACAACACAAGGAAAAACGAGCGCACGGCATGCACGGCACGCACGCGCTTACGGTTTTAAAAAAGGCGCGCTGTGAAGGGCCCGCACACAGCCGAGGCGGGCGTGTCTGCCATCGGCCAATAGCAGCGACGCTCCTTGTAAATGCTCTATGACGAAACAGAGCATATTCAAGGAGCGTGAGGAGAAGCCGCTTTTTGAGTTGAGGGCTCCTGAAGAAGTGGAAGCTTTGTGCTCCCCTTGTGAACGCTACGCTTCGCGGATGACTACAGCATTTGGGTAAGATGTTCGTTACAGCGTAGGCAAGCCGTAGAATATGTTTTTTCACCAAGCCCGGAGGGTGGTTCAGGACCCCTTTAAAAATCCACGTGTGTTTCGAGGATGCGACCAACTTAGTATGGTTGACCGTCGTCTTGATAATCTGACACTATGGTTTAAACGACATCGGTTACTGATTAATAAGCCAGCATTTAAATTTAAGCCCGAAATGTTTAATGGAAAATTTGTGAAGAATAGTGGTTAGTGCCCACGTAACACATTTTTACGCTAATCGGTTCAATGGTTTGAATTTTCTCGGCCTTCAGTGAAAGTGCGCAAGCTTTCCGATCGTACCATGCCCCGCACGGTGGTCTTGTGGCTATGGTACGCGGCTTCTGATCGAGGAATTCGGTCGAGGAATCGAATTCCGGCCGCGACGGCTGCATTTCGATGGAGGCGAAATGCCGAGGCCCATGGACTGCGCGATGTAAGTGCCCGTTAAAGAAGCCCAGGGGGTTAAAAGTTCCTGAGTCCTCCACTACGGCGTCTCTCATCATCACAGCTGATTTTGGAACGTAGTACCCCAGAAATCAATCAATCAAAATAATACCACCTGAAAAATTTCAACCATACAGCGAAATTGGCTCCCTCAAACACGCCATGAAAGAACAATTGATGATTCACAGAGAGAGCAAGCAACAAGAGGCCGAAAGTCTGAAGGGCGTGGCCCTCTTTTGTTATTTTTTTCTGGTCTTTCCTGAGCGATCTGTCTGCGCGCTCATCAGTTGTTCGTTCGTAGCTTATTTCAGGGCACTAACGTCACCGCGCGCTTTCGATGAGTCACGTGGTACTTTTCCAAATCTCGTACACCCTCTGAGAAGCCCGGAAAATATGAAACCATTGCATTTATTTGCATGCAAATGCATTATGTAGGCCCTAATTAGCACACTATACACTGAATATTATGCGTCTAAAGAAAAGGTCTAAATGTTATCTAATAATAAACACTATTATACTATTCATCAGAGGCCACTACAAAAGCGAATAAAAGCGCGTGCAACTTTCGTATTACATCGATTCCTCCTTCACAAGAATCGGTGTAACAAGACAGTGAAAGACGTTTTAACCAATATTACTAGTGTAATGTTATTCACAAAGGCGGGAATTTGGCGGGAATAAGACGCTCGCCGACCGAATCGAAGAGTGGCAGATGGGTCGGGTACTCTGGGAATGTGAAGCCCTTGATGGCAGGGACACCAGGAGGATGATGGCGCTGCACAGGGTTCTTTGACAAGTGACAGGCAAGCGAAATTTGTCCAACGACTTAAAAATGGAATCTTCCTTCTTCTATCGGAGACACTGCATTGCACGTGCCCAATCCCTCCGCAAATGCGCCATAAACCGCCGGCGTTCGTAAGCGGTGAAAGCATGCAAGCGACACCGAAAGTACTGTGGATCGTTTCGTTAATACACGGCCCGCTGCAGCGAAGGCCACATGATTTGCCGGTTGGTGGCTATAATGTGGGCGTGCCTGGATCGTGGCGCCGTGTTTGTCAGCGGCATCATACAGGCTGGTCGTTTAGACGAATGTGAAAATGTTTAGTCCCTATTTATCGGTGTGTACGAAACGCAATTTGGGTGTGACACGTGCAACTTGGCAAGCGTGAGAGTAAAATTTTACAGTTGGAACAGTTCTCGAGCAAAGGGCGTTCGCTTCCAGCTGGAGTATCTCTTGTTACGCCGAAGCAAAATTTATGCAAGATTGGGCCGTTGACGTTGTCGCCTTTCGGCTCCGCTTGTGCAGCCATTTTCTTACCTCAGCAATCACCCTTGACGTATAGAAACACCACTGACACTGAAACGCCACTGGCGTATACGGAAGGTGCGCTATGTACGTTGCCGGCGAGGAATGAAAAGCTAGTCCAACGCGAAAGAGAAAACAAAAAAAAAGACATTCTTCACGGAATCAGAACGCCTTAATCACATTGCACCTGTATCCTATGACTAGGTTTGTTCAATCTCGGATAAAACTCGATTTTTCGTGATTCTTGCACCGCGAACACGTTGCACGATAGTTCGTTTAAACCCGATTTCTCTCCAAATCCCGAATGCCACATACCAACGCATTTCTTACAGCTACAAGAAGCATTCGGTGCCTGTGCTCTATAGCTACCCGCCTCAGAACCGAGAAGTAACATTATTTTTGCTGGAGGAAATACCAGTGACGTAGATTTCATATCACAAACTGCGTGCAACGTTGCCAAAGGTGCACGGCTCTCATCTGTAGATTTAAATTTGCAAATCTAACCCGGAAAGGAAATAGTGAACTTCAGCATAGTTCCAAAAAAAAGTAAACCATATCTCTCCCGATTATCACGGTAAAAAATATCGCCCGCTTTTGCAACCCAAAAATCTAAAAAAAATATAACGCAGCAAAGTGAACGACCCGACCTACGCTGCAGTGGAGCAGCCAGAGAAATTTTTTCGAAATGGTATTCGGAGGTGCGTCTTCATTAGTTCATATGGGCTTCACCATATATATAGAATATCGGGTTGTGCTTTCCTAGGCTACACTGCCTCTTGGTTCAATAAAATTGTTTCTACAAATAAACAAGCCCTTGACCCCTTCCGTTTTGTTTTATATATGCATATGCCGTGTCTACGCTCATCAATAAAGGTAGACTCAGGGGCACACGTAACCATAACGTGAAAGAAATAGAAGCAGCCGTCAGAAAAGGAGTCAGCTTCAAAAGAACTAAAAGGAGGCTTTGTGCCGGAAAGAACGTAATGCATGCAGTGAAAGATGGGCAGGGCAATATCATTACTAACTTCAATGCTATAGCAAAGGTCGCCGAGGAGTTCTATGCTAAACTACACAGCTATAATACGAGTCTCCCCATCATGAATGTATTAAAATGTTGATCAGGACACCGAAATTTTATGTGTCACTCAGGACGAGATTAGAAAAGCAATTCTAGGCATGTTCCGCGGAAAAGCGGTGAGAAGATGGCATAACCGCCGACTTGATCAAAGATGGAGGAGACTTCCTAACTGGAAAGCTCGTGATACTATACACAGAATTCCTCAAATGTTCAAGTGCACCAGTCAACTGGAAAAACACAAACATTCTATTATTACACAAGAAGGGAGATATAAAAGACTTGATGAACTACAAGCCCATCAGTATACTCTCAGCCCTTTACAAGACATTCACCAAGGTTATCTCAAACAGAATAAGGGCCGCACTTGAATTCAATCAACCAAGAGAGCAAGCAGGGCTCAGAAAAGGATGCTCCACCCTAGACGACCTTCATGTGATCAATCGGCAAATCGAGAAATCCGCTGAATACAAGAAACCCCTCTATATGGCTTTCATAGACTACGGAAAGGCTTTCGACTCGGTAGAGATATCAGCAGTTCTGGAGGCATTGCGCCGTTAAAGAATATGTCATATCTACGTGAATGCAATAGCCAACATTTATAATAATTCTACAGCCACCCTACCTCTCAGGAAAAGCAGAAAAATACCAAAATAGAAACGTGTCAGACAAGGAGATACAATTTCTCCAATGCTATTTACTGCATGTTTGGAAGAAATCTTCAAAAGGTTAGACTGGGACGAGACAGGGCTAAGGATTAACGGCGAATATTTGAGTAACGATTTGCAAACGACATAGTACTCTTTAGGAATGATGGTGACGAACTTCAAAAGATGATTGAAGACTTAAGCCGAGAAAGCGCTAAGGTAGGATTAAGGATGAACATGCAGAAAACAATGAAAATGCTAAGTGGCACGGCGAAAAATCTTGTCTTCACGATCGAAAACCAGACATTAAAAGTCGTAGAAGAATACCTATATCTATGACAGCTATTGACAGGAGAACCCGGCCATATAAAAGAAATCTACCGTAGAAGAAACATAGGAGACATTCCCAACTCATGAACGCAAACCTACCACTATCACTCAAGCGGAAACTATAAACCTACTGCGTCTTGCCACTACTACACACAGGGCGGAAACTTTTAGAATTACAAAGAAGGTCGAGAGGACGGTAAGAACCGCGCAGCTGCCGATGGAACGAAAAATAGCAAGACAGTTGAGCGAGTCAGAGAACAGACGGGAATAATCGACGTTATGAACGATGTTAAGAACAAAAAATGGACTTGGGTAGGCCACGTGATGAGAAGGTTTCATATTTAAAAACATATTTCGAGCTAGTTGGTTCACCACGGGAAAGGATAGCGCGCCCACACAAGACGAGGAGAGGTGCTTCAGGCCCTGTCTTTATGTATTGTTTTGAGACTTGATGTATATCAAAGTGTCGGAACAATAAAACGTCCACTGCGGAGCTGCCTTGTAGAAGATTGAAGGTTACCAGCACCTCCACCAAAGTGGAACGGAACAAAACAGACGGTGAAATTATTCACAGCGCTGGTATTTTACACTGACCAAGCTGGGAGTCACACCACGTTCAACCTAGGTAGATCATCGTCTTCTTTCTTGGGTGTCTTTCAGATCTCTGCAACCGCACACCCACGGCAGGTTAGCGTCCTTAAGGGTCACGTAAAAGTATGTCATACTTTCGTACAAACGTCTGCGCACCAGGGAAGTAACTGATGCTAACACACACACACACACACACACACACACAAAGAAATGCATGTCCTGTAACTGATGCTAACACACACACACACACACACACACACACACACACACACACAAAGAAATGCATGTCCTGGGTCCCCCTTTTTTCTGTCTCGGTCCTTTTTCTAATCGATCCATTTTTCCGCTGCAAAGACCACTAGGTCTCCTGTATGACTTATCGTAGCACTGTTCACCGTCCAACAGCACGCATGCCTCATTTGCCGCTGCCGTTTACCACCAACTAGCCCCTAGTAGTCTTATGACTGGTTCCTCTCCCGCTTCCTCCCCATGCGTTTTCCTTGTAGAGCAGCGCTCCCCCAGCTAGCGCAGCCGCTGTGAGACTTTTCCTCACTGCCCGTCTCTCTCGTTGTGCGTCTCCTCTTGAAGGACGGAGACCAGCCTCTCACTCAAACAAACACAACTCGACTTTATATACAATACGTATATGTATATTTACAGACTATCTCGGTTGGTGGAACTGTCGCTTTTATTCGGCAGAGCCGATCAGTGCGTATAGCACAGTGCATAATAGTACAGCTTCCGCGACCAGAAGCTCAACCTGTACAAGAACTAGAGTTCAGTTCCAGCACTATCCTCGCCAACCTCTCCGTCAAGGACGGATTAAGGGCCACGCTTTAACGCCTTGGTTGCACCGCCACTAGTCCCTGACGGCAATTACAGCAATTTCTTCACTTATCGGCACTCTACCTGCCCCTTTCCCATCCCGTTTATTGCACAGTTGAAGCAGGCTAGAGGGGTCAGTGCCATAACCATGGAACTAAAAACAACACATACACAAAACAAACCATACATGTTTGTGCCACTGTTTGCCCATCGACCACCACGTTGGCCACATCTCCGCACCTGGCTCGCGCGCGCTCGTAAACAAAAGAGCGCCTCACGTAGACGCGACACTCACACAAAGCAGTTTAACCAGTACGTCCACGTCACGACTACGTTGGCGGTCCCTGCAGCATACTGGGCAGGAGGCTGCAAGCATTCTCCAAAACGCACGTCCGATAGTCGAGCTGCCGTATTTTCCACTTTTTACGACCACTTTTGCAATGTCACAATGGTCGTTGTCCGCATCGCATGTATGGCAGGTGGCTGCAAGTGTTCGCCGAAACGAATTCCCGACTGTCGACCTACAGTGACTTCCGCCTGGTTATGACAAGCTTTACACACCTGCTGCCCGCCATAGAGCAACAAGTCAACCTCCTCTGCAGAGTTGAAAAGCCTCATTCTTTGTTTTTACGCCCCCCCCCCGGCTTCCTGTTGAGATGCAAATGCCCACAGCCGCACGTCCAAAGAATAGGCACCTTTGTTCATAGGTGATGAGCCAGCATATAAGCAGTGGTGCGCCGGCTGTAAAACTTTCGGACACCGAAGGGGGGGGGGGGTGAGGGGGGCTAAGCTTCGCTGAGAATACTAGGACCATATTTTGAGATGGCTCGCCTAAGGCGATAGTGTCTGATTAGGTGGCGTACTGTCTTCTTTGATGCCGATTGGCTGCTTGAACGAACTAGAAAACTGAGGGCGATGTCCATAGAATTTCCAGCGATGGTCAGTTTTATGGGACAGCGTTTTACGCTGCTCTTTACATAAATGGAACAAACGAATGCACCATATGATCGCAGTGTTCTAACTGAAGCTTTTGCTATGCCTTGGACAACTGCCTACATTGCTGTGTTTTGCAGTGAGCTTTGCTTTTGTGAGCTTGCTTTGACGAACCATGCGTTGCTTGCATAGCATCTCGCATGCCAGCAAGGGCGGTGGCGCTGCGGTAAGCTAAAGGTACGCTATTAATAGTACGCTATTATTAGTAAGCTAAAAGTACGCTATTACTGCCGGCTTCCAAAATTTCATCCCACAGGGGTCTGCGGTCTTTACAAATTGTCGTGCGCTTTAAAGAATAACTGAAACAACGCGTAAGATCAATTTCAACCCTCCTTGTATTTAGAATAGCCAAAGTCAAGCTCATCCACTGCGTACAAGCCAGTACACTCGAAAATGCCGCACCAGCGTAGCTCGGCATACGCCCTGTGAGTTCACTCTTGCGTTGCAAGATGTTCTAAACACCAAGAGCCAGTGCAACGACGACGTCAGGAGCAAGTAGATGTCTTAGTTACCGAACGCGTTCGACATTACATCACCAAGGGAGACGCTATCGCCTTTGGAGACACATCTCAGAATATGGCCCCTAAAGCCCTCACTATTAGCGCTCTTCAGTGTTATTATAGAGTCCTTCACTTCACTGCTCCTAGATGGCGTCACCACCATTGCCAAGAGCGCGCAGTGACAGGGAGAAGGTGGTCCGGAAAGATGTAATATTTATGGCATGCTTGCGCCTCTAGAGCTACGTGTGTTCATGGTGCAATGTGTAGAACGCCGTCACGTTGTTGTGGTTTCTAATTCACACGTTGGTCCAGGTGGCAAAGGAAAGGTTTCTCCCAATTTTATTGCGGTATCAGCTGTATGGACACTTGAACGGGGCTTTCGCTGGCACTGTCATGCTCCACATACTTCTCATTAATGAAACTTACACTTCAGTCCTGAGAAATCCGTATAGATTTCCTTGTAGCTTTATGCTACAAACGGGTGGAAGCTTTTCCTTCTGATATTCCTTACTCCACCTTGCGGGATTACGCAGAACTCATTTGCCGTATTCATAACCATGTACTTGGAGTTATCGATCAATTTGTCCTCGCGCTGTCGATTGTTAGCCTCCTGGTTAGATCAAACAACAGAACGAGCGTCACGAACAGGCGAAGTTTTCGGCTACTGAGAAGGGTTAACTTCTGAGAAATCCGTGAGGATTTTCTCAGAAAACGGGCTGGTGCAACTTTTCCGTTTAAGGTTACTACGTGTGCAAGTACAACATAAACTAAAGAAGTTAACTTCTATGTCCGGTTTTCGACCTTTCCGGAGGTTGCAGCGCCTTCTACTGCTGCTTACGTATGGTATTTGGCCACTTGAGACACCTGTGTTGATGAGTAGGAGAGGTGACGCCGGTGTGAACAGTTGTCAGCGATAGTGGCCTGAAACCGTGAATAATGCCCGTGCTTTTGAGGGCGATTGTAGACCCGACCATTGCTATAGTTGAACTACCTTTTCTTCAGCCCTCCTTTCTGGCACCCAAAGCACAGATATAACTTTTATGCATTTTTCTTTCTGACCACGCAAAAAGATCATGGGGTGTAAGGATATGCCCTTTGCAGGATATCTGAAGACTTTCCCTGGTTGCCAGGCGCTTAATGGTGCCGACAGGGCCATCGCAAGTGCCCCTACCATAAGAGCTCTTGCGAAGGTGCTACCCTGGAGCTAAACTAAAGTATTTTTCGTGGTAGCACAAGTTGCTGCGTAGTGAAGCTGGCTTACGGGCTGGCGCCCTGGGACATGTAGAGCACTGAACATAAAACCTTTTCTCTCGCTTAAATCAACCACAGTCACAAAATCTCCGACTACACTTTTACAAATAAATTCCCTTTGTATGCTCAAGTACAAGCGTGCATTCTTACTTTGCCCGCCTCATCAATTCTAAATGCCCCTGACTGGGGATACTATGCACATATTTCAATGTTTGCACCCTTCCTACATCAAGACTACTTAGATGTCCAGTTCAATACATTTTTGGCAGTCTTGACGCCAAGTACCGAGCAATGAGATGTAATTATCTTGAGTCCTTCGACTTCGCAGAATTGAGGAAAAATCATCAAAAATGAATCAGAAGCGCAGATTTTTTTGCCTCGAAACATCTTTAGACATAGTAGCGGCCGCCAATAAAAAAAAGCCATAGCGCGCCATTCCTTTTCGAGCAAAGATGAGGTATCCAAGACATTTTGCGCACTGTTGTATTTTCCAGAGCATTTTCTCGCAACCTATGTTTCTCTCACTATGGCAATATTCAAATGACTGCAACTGAGAGAAAAAGATTTTTCTCGCAAGAATGTTTAACGAGAGAAAATGGAACACTAAAGTTATTCTCCAAATTTTATTAGAATAGGATTGGAAAGGATCAGGCGCAGCACCTGGGATGGTTGGCCTGGAATGACCTTGAAGCGAAGTTATTGCTTTATTTGGCCTGTTTAACTATACAACCATTATATATAGTGGCGTCAAAAAGAACTGCAGATGATCCAAATTCAGCTATTGTTTATGTCAGGTATCGGCCAGTTGCAGCAATCTGCGATTTGACGGAATTGAACCGAGTCGAAGCGAGTGACGACCAGCCTCTGTTCGAGGAAGGGGCAACTTAGTAATTTGCTAATGAACTCCGTGCCGCTCATGACTGCAGTGTTTGGCCGAGTTCACGGCAGATTGAGACATTCGTTGAATGCATTTTTTCATCGAGCCCGACGATGGTTCATAAGCCCTTTATTGTATAATGTAATAAAAGAAGACAGGGACGATTGATAACCACAGAGTTGCGTGAGGCCGACGCAGGGTAGCGGCCAGCACCGCGTCAGGCGCGCCGGCTGGTGCATGTCACTGCCACGGACGATGCAGGCGTGTGGATGCCTATCATGACGCAATCTGCTGCTACGTAGTCACAATCTTGAACTCTTCACTCGCCCCGCCATACCCTGCCTACGTATAGTCTTACGCTTTTCTACTAATTATTAAGCTTGAATAATGTATTTCGACATTTATTTCACGTTTCCAATTTACTCACATTAAAACAACGCATTGGGATCACGTAGCAATCTTCATAATCGTAATAAAATAAAGCAGTAATGCCTTGTCACCGTACTATTATACGTGATTCACTTAGAGACATTGCAGGCCCAGTGTATACAAGCAATGCAGACAGACAATAAAGCCAAATATATTGAATGGCTTCCGCATTACCGCAAAATTAAAAAAATATACACGTATATAAATGGAAAGACATATATCAATGTATGTACATGTATTGTCGTTCAGACAAGACAATTGCGCTCAAAGCAATGTATGTTTGAATATCGGCCATTTACATCAAGAATACTAATATTTTCAATATGATGGTTAAATGAGTCCAATGAGACAGTTCACTGCTTACCCACATAAATTCGAATAAAAAATAGCGCGAGGCGAGAGAACTTTTGGACATTAGTGATGGATATATGGTTGTCTAAAAAGTTTCAGTGTGACTTGTTCTGGCTGAAAGTCTCGAAAGATGTTGAAGGTAACGCTGCCGTGATAATTTGAAGCCCCCTGGTCCCCATTATTTAATTTTAATGTAGATACTACCCTACACTGCTCAAGTTTCTGTAGATCCCACTTATTATATAAATTGGATACACTGGAACGTTTTATAGCATACTATACAGTTACAAGGAGTATCAAATGAAATTGATACAAACCAGCGTAGCAATATATTTAGGTGGTGGCGTCACTCGCCTTTCGGAAAGATATATGTTACGGGAATTGAGCGAGCTGCGAACTAGACCTTTAATAACGTGGTTATGTCACAGAATCATTTAACTATGGAGCAAGAAGCCGCTAAACCAAAATTAGGGTTCTGGCACAAGTTCCCTAAAAAGGCTTCTGTGTTGGCATTAAGCATTAGGAATATATTAAATTGTGAATCACATCAAACAATTAAAATGCGAGGCACAATTAAGCGCAAGAACGCGCTTTGGCTAACATTTATTCTGTGAGGCTGATAAACAAACGTACAATCGCGTCTTGCAATTTTGCTCTGAAACTGCAAACATTAGCCACATTTCAACTCCAATCATTGGTGTGTGTGTGTGAGAGAGAGAGGGACGCAGAGAGAGACATAGAGATACGAATGAAGAGGCTGAGTCGTTATGAATGTTATCTGTGGGTTTCGGCACCTGGTTGCCCCAGTCCCATTCAGTACTTCTCCCTAGGTACTGGGGGAGGTTAAGGAGTTTCAGTCATCACAGCTGATCCGGTCGCCTGAGGCGATTGACTGGTGTTGGTTGAAGCGCTAGTGCGCTGATGCTGAAGGAACACTATAAGATGGAGCGCACATCAGAAACCGCCTGGCATGGCATAGTGGTACAGTCGGTATGCTGTGGAGTGCCTGGCGTTGTATTTGTCGCGCGAAACTAAACTAAACAGCAATCGATTGTACTATCTAGGTATTTAACGATCACCACGAAAGTCGCAGGTGCACCACTCTTATGGGCGAGAAACCATTTAGGCAGCCCATGGGGAGACATCGCACATTGGGACGTGGTCGTATAGTTTCGTCTTAAGCATCTTATTTAGTGACAAAGAACGGGTATTAAGTGCCAAAGAACAGAACGAAGGGAAAAGTAGTTGTAGCGGAAGGCAGAAGGAAAGCAATGCTGCTACATTGGAGCACAACAACGAACTGCTTTATTTTGATGCCCAAGTGCTTGCCCTGCTCGCGCCTCCCCTGACTTCGTCGTCGTCACTGCCCCGGCGTGCCAGCACGCGACTGCCCCCCCCTCCCCCCCGTCGTATCGACGGAGTCTTGATCAGACCAGTGTACATGCTTTTTCCTTGGTGTTTGCCGTTCACACACCGTTTCAGAAGGAAATAGGTCCCGTGCATATAAACTATCTCGATCGTCCATAACTGCACCAACGCGAATAACGCCCATGGAGGTGCTCGTTAAAACTTCATGACGTTTCACATGATTCCCCTCTGCCTGCCCAATGACGTGTGCAAGCACCACGCCGTTCTGGGATGTTTCACCCGTGCGGCGCTGTTTGCAGCCATTGCCGTGAGGTTTTACCTCAGCCATTGCCGTGAGGTTTTTTACAACTAACAAACGTATTAGCCAGAAAGAAGAAAAAGTGAAGCAGTGCTCTCACGTTGAATGAGGTGCATAAATGTACGACCCATTTCTAATTGCTGGCTTGCTGCGGCGAGCCCCGCTTTTATGCCTACTAACTCCGCATTCTAAAAATTATTGCGCATGTGCTGATCGCATTGAAGCACGTGATGAGACACTTCCGGTATAAGTATGCTTGCCAATTTCGCCTCTACGCAACTGCAGTATGGTTATCGGGTTTGTTGTTGTTGTTGTTGTTGTTGTTGTTGTTGTGGCCTCTATAGTTGGCACATACCCCACGAGGGGGATTGGCCACACTACAAGTAATGATGTAAAGAGCAGGAAAATTAAAAGTCCAAGGCCAAAATCTTAGAAAAAATAAAAATTATCTGTCTTAGCTGAAAAGTAGCACCCGCGTTTCCATCACTGACCTCTCCCTTGTAATTGAATACGATTTTAAAAAGAACAATCGCCATAGAAAAGGTCTGGAGAATGCTTTACTGAGCGCGAAACGACACAGCAGCAAAGCGCAAAAATGTCATTTACTCAATGGCAGCAGTAAGCACAATATTCCTTCAAAAATCTTAATGCGAAAGCCTCACGCACCTCACTGGAAGGTGTCCATGAAAAAGTGGTGGCGGGAAACGCACAAGAAATATTCAGTAATATGGGGTCCATCATGCAATGATGCCCATAAGAGATATTACACGGCCAACCACGTCATCAGTGCTAACCCGAAGTACCGCCCGGTTTACCCTTGTGTAGGTGAAGGGATTAATGACTATCAAAATAATTATTTGCCATTATAATGAATGCCACTAACGAACGACAATAATTAAGACCACCGCTTACATTGGAAAGCAATACATATATACGTACAGGACTAGGACCCACTAATTTGAGGGTTGAAATCCTGAGATTCAGGGTCCGACTGCCAAATGCGGGTGGGAACCCGCTTGTCCTGCATTGTACTGTCAAATGTTTCAAGGCCCGGCTCCTAGGCCCTGGTAGAAACCCGGAAATCCAGATTGTATTCCTTAAGGTTCCACTGTCGTTCTACCAGCTATTTCTAGGTTCCAGGAGCTGATTCGACTACCAGTAGTTGCGATTTCGAACACCGGGAGTCCTGGGTGTGGGTGCTAATTATTCCGAGGCTGGACTCATAGGACCAAGGATAGACTGTTAAGGCCTCGCTTTCGACTGAAAAAGCTCGGGTTCAAACTCCTACTTCGCGGGTTCAACTACTAAAGTCATTGCTTTCGCCATAGCCTCTCTTATGCGAGAGAGAAGCACACCTAGGGTAATTTTCTTTGAACGCCGCGAATTCCGCTAATTTAGTCACGAAGATACTCGCCTAGGTAGGCTATTTTTGGAAACTCATTCCAAGGGTTTACAACGCCCCGCCACAGTGGTCTAGTCCTATGAAACGCGGCTGCTTATCCGAAGGTCGCGGAATCAAATCCTGGCCGCGGCGGCTGCATTTAGATGGAAGCAAAATTTTGAGGCCTGCGTAATGTGCGATGTCACGGCACGTGAAAGAATCCCAGGTGGTCGAAATTTGCGGAGCTCTCGGCAATGGCATTTCGTATAATCGTGTCATCGTTTTGGAGCGTAAAACCTCAGAAATCAATCAACGGTTTGCGACAAGCTAAATGCATTAATAGGACTTCGCCTGCAGCAAAAAGTAAAGAATCAGTACTCGGAGTGAACGCTCACAGCGCCCGAAAAAACGCGATAACGGCAATGATATGTTTATGCAGGATAGAAATAACGCTGCCTAGAAAAAGTGTGGTTGATCCCTACGTTATCGGAATCAGTATAATACGAATGTCGAACATCTTTCGTCATTCAAATACTATGGGTATTTGGTTAACACAGTGTTATGTCGTTCCCGGTAATGTCAGAGATCCCTGCGGCGTGCACAGTGGCACGTAGCAGCGCACCAGTGGAGAACGGGGGCAAAAAAGTAGAAGACAGCAGCTGATATATGCTGAGATGGCCAGAGCTTTCGGTTTCCGGTGTCCTTAAAGGGGCCCTCTAACACTTTCCTCGCACCCATTTTTTATTTGCGGGTCGCGTAGACAAATGGCTGAGGATATTTTTGGCAGGTGTCAAAGCGCTCATATCAGTTGATTTAATATTTTAATCGATCAATGAAATCATCACATCGCTGCCGACCGCATCAGCGCGTAGTGGCGCGCGTCAGAACTATTTGTGCGGAAATGACGACTTAGGGCTCGAGCCAGTGATTGGATGAAAGTAGCACTATAAGTGATCGCGGCACTACGTCGGTAACAAGTAATATTCGGCTTTGTTTTTTCGCTTGCGTAGGTTTTTATTGAACGCCAATAGACGCAGTCGTAGTAGAAAGATCCCCACAATTATAAAACGCGATAGAGGAGCTGGCTCCCGTTTCGCCTCTTGCCTTTTGCTTACACGAGTATATCCATACGAAAAGGATTCCTTTGTTTCATCTCTCTTGTGTACGTTCGCGACTCGCTAAAGCGCTGAACCACTGGGTGGAATTTGCCGTTCTGTCAAAGTGTGTTGTATCGCACGCAGCGCTGTAAGGGAATTTGAACGTGTCCGCTAAACGGGTATACGCAAAGACCTACTGGATACCGGATAGTGTTGTTTGTCACAGTCAAGTGGCGCCAGCTGTGGGTGGTAAACCGAACAAGCAAAACCGCGTGATCTATATCCTCCGAGATACCGGCAGCCACTCGCTACCTTACAGCCTGAGAAGAAACGGTGTCGAATTTTCACGGGTGCTTTACCGTCGAAGCTTCATCCTACAAAGCTAAAGCAACTAAAACCGTCAGCAACTCGAGGGCTACATAGCGCGCGACGACCACTCAAAAGATTCGGAGCGGACGGCAAGCGCCCCAGGTGGTCTGCCGTGCTTGCGCATGCAATGTTTGCACTCGGTATTCCGCTTTACGCAAAGTGCTTTGCGCATTGGGGTTATGATGACACGGTAAAATTCCCTATTTTCACTTCTTCCATGTCTGCGCGTTTAGTTGAACAACCCGTGAAGAAACGTTGCCGAGTAGGGTCGTATTCGCCGGCCCCTCTCAGTGGTCATGACGGCGAGTTTAAAGACGACGGCACTTGCGACGCGTAAAGCCTCTGTTCGAAGCACAAGCGTCCGCTCTTACAAGTCGGAGCGGTCAGAAAAGCTCATAACTGACAGTGTGGCACGCTCTCGCTCCGCGTTGTTTGTTGGCATGGCAACGGCGTCATCACTATACTGGAGCGAACAGGCAACGATGGCATTCGAACTTCCGCTACGTAGGCGCCTAGAGCCAATTCCACTGGCCGAGCTCTATGACGTTTGTGGAGAGTGAAATGCGATCACCTGACCCCGCGAATTCCAAGTTGAGGGTCCGCATTTTTTTGCTTGTATTTTGAACTTTGTCTCCTTAATAACTTTGCACTGCCTGCTCCTATCGTTGTCATTCTTGTAGCATTCGTCTGTCCACCCTCCAGTCTACGCAATACGCACATGAAAACGGGTGCGGAAAAAGTGTTAGAGGGCCCCTTTAAGGAGCACGACAGAGGGCGCTTACGGAGGTGTCGACAGTTGTCGCTCCATATTTTGATTATTCCATATTGATGGCATCCAGTACTTGCAAAGCGGTTCGAGTGGTCGGTGTCTGTAACTTGTCCAGGAATAGACGAACAGCCATCACCAGTGAATCGATCATGGGAACTACCTATTTGTCGAAGCGTAAATAATGTTCTGGTCAAGCGTGAGCTTCCTTATTGTTAGAAGGTTGTTTCTCCTCTAGACTATACCTTGTTTAGCCTGAAGGGTCATTGTGAACGCGGTTCACGTCACATCGAGGCTTTCGAGGTTTTGGAGCACTGTCAGAGACGGGATAGTCTTCACTTAATTCATTCTGCTGCTCCATGGTGAGACGCATGGTCTCTAACCATTTTTTAACGCGAAAGTGTTTCATGCCAGGGTCCACGAAGGAATCAATAACGTACTTCCATCGCAAAAGTGGATGTCAGAAAGAATGGAGAAACTTCTGATTTAGCATGCGGTAGGATTCGAACCCACAACCGCCCGGGAATCGAGACAGGAGGGGGAAGCGCTACCGATCACACCACAGGCACTTGTTCTTTTTTGTTGCCCTTCACACACCAACACAAAATATTAACATGAGCTCATCATAAACATTTCATGCAAGTTAAAGCATAGAGCAATGATATAAAATCTTGGTAACCATCGCACTTTATATATGTCTTGCACCCTGATAACCATTTCTACAAAAGCTTCATGTACAGGTGGAGCATTTGCGTCACGATGTGTATATGCTAATAGGCTGCACCATAACGCATGTAGACCAAGCAACAGGATAACATTTGTTGGTCCAACTTCACTGCCAGTGGTTAGAAAATGAAATCTTCCTTTTAGGTTCTTTGTAATATGTCCCCCAAAAAGTGGCATTGTCGCAATCAATGAACACATCTTCAATCGCTTCTGGCTTATTACACAAAGAGTACCTGTTTCCCCATGGCACATAAATCCCGCGTTCTTCAAGCCACGTTTTCACCGTAAACATCCCAGCTTGAAAAAAGAAATATTTTAACAATGGGTGGTATCCACATGTTGTTGACCCTTTGTAGTATGTCTTGTCCTTGCCCTTTCTGAAAAATTGATTGATTGATTTGTGGGGCTTAACGTCCCAAAACCAGCTCTGACTATGAGAGACGCCGTAGTGGAGGCCTCCGGAAATTTCGACCACCTGGGGTTCTTTAACGTGCACTGACATCGCACAGCACACGAGCCTCAATGCTTCGCCTCCATCGAAATGCAGCCGCCGCGGCCGGGATTCGATCCCGCGACCGTGGCGGGGCCTTTTTGAAAAATGAACGGGTACATTGGCATAGGGAAAAGACTGCCAATAAGGCCCTTCATAAGACGCTTTCCTTTAGCGTCGTGGGGATAGTCGAGTAAAAAAGCCTGCTCTGAGAAAGCGATGAGAAAGCCAAGAAAACTTCGCGCAAAAACTGCTACATTGTGTAACGTGGCGCTATGTCCGAAGACGCAAGAATGTCGGGCAAGCAACCTGACCGCATTGCTTGAAAAAAGGAAGAAAAAAAAGGGTCCCTTTGCTCTTTTATTAACATAAACCGCGATGCCACTTGATTGATGAACCGATGAAAAAAGGAGAGCCCTACTTTCTTAACCGTACCAAACAAATTGGCTCTTGTTCGCTCCCACCTAGAGCCCCTGATAAACGTGGCAAATATGCAGTGTATCTTTCGGGTGCAAAAGGTACATAACTTTATAAGCGAGAAAAACGATACAAGTTGCATAACGTGAAAAAACATGACAAATTTCTGCAACCACACGATTCAGGTGTTACGCGAAGTTCTGAAATTTAGAGCCATAGCGATTTAGTGTCTTCGTATTTGGCCATTCAAACCCCCAGATATTAGGAAAATTTCGAATAGGGGCCCCGAAGACTTTGGGGCCTTGAAGAAATAGCGCCGAGACCACTGCGCATGTGCCAGACCCAAAGTGCCTTTGGGTTTTGCGTTGCGCACGTTATTTATGGAGTTCAGCGTGAGCCCCAAAGCTTGCGTCAAACTTCTTAACGTAAAAAAACATGGCGGCGCCCATCGAAACGACGCCTCTCGCCTGGGACGAAACTGAGCTGATTTCTGATTAAGTGATGGCTTCATCAATGAATAAACGGTTGCGTAGGCCATTGCTTTCTTCCATATCACGCATACGACAAAAACTGGCCGCAAAATAGACCGCATTTTTAAGATCGGTTGTCGAACTGAGAGCTCGTAGGCTTAACGCGACGGGTCACTGCTGGATTGCCTTGGCTCACGATGCGAAATTGTTGACTCGCAGAACGATGGGAATTGCAAGCAAATTCATTGCCACTGCACGCTTTAAACAGCAGTTTAGAGAGTACGTTTATTAAATTAAATGCGCTTATTAACCTTCATTTCTTCTCATCGTAACTTCTCTTTTTGGCCCCCTTGGCGCTACAAGCGCAAGACGGCAGGAGCGAGCGCAAAACCCAATTTGAAAACTCGTACTTCCTCTGTGATCCCAAGTTCGCACGCGCAAAGTACTTTAGGGCCCGCAACTTCTGGAGCCCCTATTCGGAAACTCCTTATTTACTAGGTGTGGTGAGCCACTGAATATCTTGAAACACACTGGGAATGGCACCACGGGCACATTCACGACATGAGGAACACACGGGCCTTAAATGTTTACTGCACCACTTTAGAATTTGCATGTGATGTTTGGTTAAACTAAAGGTGTTCAGCAAGAAAAATCACTCCCAAATTAACATCGCCTACCTATTACTGCATTCTAGGTTCGCAGCCGTGGTGCCGCCCTCTATAAACGATGGAGCGACGCAGTAGGTTGTCGGCTACCGAAGCGCGCCGGTAGTCAGCGCTTCGGTAGTCTCAGCGTCTCTATAGCACCGACGTCCTGGCGACGCGTTGCTGGGGCAGTGTCAACGGCCCTGCACAATTTGTCTTTTTTGGTGTATGTAGTAGCCGCTTTTGTAGCCGTATGTTGTAGCTTTTTTGGCGTATGTAGTGCTGCGATGCACTCTGCTACAGGAAAGCAAAGACAGCTGTCGACAAGCAAATGATGCGGCTTTCGCTGCGACCAACGTTATTAGATAATATTCGCTCCATTTGACTGTGTGTTAGCGACGCAATCAAGTGACAACCCGTTCGGTTTCGCTTGTAAGGTTTCACCGTTAGGGGACGCTCCTGGTTTATCGTAGGTTAATGCGGAAATATCCACCCAGGTGTATGTTTGGGCACCACCCTACAGGAAGCCTTGGGTTTTAGGGCGAACAACGGGAAGCTGAACATAGCCGCGATTGAAATAAGTAAGAGACGGTTAGAATACTGGTGGCATAAAACTAGAGAGAACGGACAAAAATAATTATAGGGAAAAATATGGACTTTCTGCCATAAGGGGCAGGGAACTGGGCTATGAATTTCCGTTTTTGCTATAGTATCATCGATTTGATTGAAGTAAATTTAAAAGGCATGAGGAAAATTTAAAGAGAGAGAGAAAAAAAGTTCTACGAGCCTGGTGGCGCACATGTCACCGCCCCGTTACAAAGGGGACGCTCATAGCATCCATCCATCCAGGTTTGCAGAGGACCCTGGCGCGTGCATTACAGTGTCTCCCGAGAAATGTGAGTTGTACGAGAACTTTTCGCCTTATGATCTTTCTAATCGAATAACAGGGCAGCCCGTTGAATAGGCATCATGAGGCCTATTGTTAATTCCGAACTTGAGCATATTGACCGCGCACACGTTGGTTATGGGAGCCCAGAACATGGCGCATGGGTGGTAAAGTTCTCGCATAGACTTATGTGACCGATATTTGTGCTCTTCCGGCACTGAAACGTTTTCTTTATAGAAGAGAGAACCGTACATCTGAAGCGGGCAACGTTTAGGTGTATCGAATGGGCTTCAACTTGAAATATGATCTATACTAAAATAAAGTACGTCGCTATCATTATAGGCAACTGTAGCAATCGCGATTAATTCCCAGTAGAATAGCACACGTTTGAACCAGTTGCCCGAGCAGGAGTATATTAATTACGTACTGTACAATGGCGCGGATACCAGCCCGCAATCGAAATATACTGTACAGTAGGATTCTGGGGCCGAATTCACAAAACTTCTCTTTCGTAAGTGCGTTTTGCCATTGGTCAATCGGCTTCTGTAATGATATGTCCAGCATCGGGACTGCCTGAAATTTTCTCTTACGAGCATTTTTGTCGTAAGTTGCTTTTGTGAATACGGGCCCTGATCCGCAAGCTTCGACCGATCCGGCACTTGGCGCCGCATTTTCTGACGCGTGGAATACGACGATTTGAAGCCCGTATTTTAGCACAGGACAGGGATAATTGGAGATCTATGTGAGAGGCCTTTGCCCTCCAGTGGGCGTAGACAGGATGATGATGATGATGATGATGATGACCTTTTCCACCGTGAATGCCCTTATTTTTCTGTTTCGCACTTGGCTGATATCCGGGTTTTAAATTCCAAACCACGATAAGATTGAGGGACGCCTTACTAAAAGGCGGCACAAATTTCGACCACCTGGTGTTCTTTAACGTGCACTGACGTGCAGTGAATAATTGGGCACCGCTACGATGTGCCAGCCCAGGACAGATTCATTGAGTAGTGCGTAAGATCACATACAGAGTCCGGCATACAATCCATACACCCACAACTATGGATACGAAACTAACCAATGCGCAACATGCTGCTTTGTTATGCAAAAAAACTGCCAGACCCGCTTAGAGGACGCAGAACAGTGGTAGGAAGGCTATGTTTTGCTTCGGGTTCTCACATTCTTCTCTTTCTGCCTTACTTTATTTTGCATCTCTACTCCTCTCCTTCTTCCTATTCCATAGTCTGCCTTGATTGAGGTTCAATTAAGAATAGGATGCTAATATCTGCAGCCCACGTAGGGAGCATGGCTAAGCGTCCGTAGGGGTAGGGCAAAGGGAGGGGCTCCGCATACTTTGACCACCTGGGGTTCTTTAACGCGCACTGACAAAGCACAGTGCGTGGGCCTTTGGCATCGAAAATGCGACCATCGAAAAATGCGACCACTGCGGCCGGGATCCAACACGCGTTTTTCGGGTGGCAGCCGAGTACTATACCACTACACCACCGCGGCAGGACCATTGTGTGCTTTCGCTGCTCCCTTTTCGTCATCATCCCATTCACATTTTCTTCGTTGTCATCGCCATCTTCTTCTTCGCCGTCGTTTTTTCTTCTTTATCGCCGTCATCCTATTTTTTCCTCTTCCTCGTTCCCGAAAGCACGACCGGCGTCTGGCAACATATAACGACCTGAAGTGCACTTTCCTAATCAGAATCGCGGCAGAGAGGACTAAATGCGCCGCCATGTGGTGAGAGACAGGGGCGGACGCTACTACTTGAAAAAATGGAATGGCGTCCTAGAAAGTGCTTCATTATCGCTAATAGATATATTAAAAGAGAATTGCCACAATCAGCTTATTGTAATAACCGACCAACTAAATAACATTAAACTAACTGGTAAAGAAATACAAGAACTAGCCGAATTTGTCGAAAGGAAAGAAACCAAGATAATAGCTATGCAAAAGCGCAAAAGCACCCACGCGACGAAGTGCGTCCAAAATAATTCTATAAGCGCAATAGAAACAGTATGTCCCTCGATGCAGCGTCGAGAACTCACTAACAAGGTGGTAGATATATCACAGAGCCTAAGTGCCGTTGAAAAAAATTACAGCATATCCACCGAGTGAATGATGATGAGTGGGCGAAGCTCGGGATGTTCATCGTAGATCGTGCCGAGTTCCGGATTAATTTAGTTATCGCGCACGCTACGAATCCTCATGGTTCAGCTATGCACAAGTGAAATCTCCAACCGGCACTTCATTGCAAGTAAAGATCCAGTGCCTACATATATATATATATATATATATATATATATATATATATATATATATATATATATATATATATATATATATATATATATATATGGGTTCCCGGTGAACGCTTCTCCAACGCGAGCAGTCGGTATTTCTCAATCAAGAAACTCGCTAGGAGACGCTGCCTGCGCCAACGTTTTCTCTCGCGGGTGAGAGCGCGTTCTCCTTCTTTGCGAGCTGGTACAGCGTTCCTCTAAGAAAGAGCGTTTCCATAGCCAACGCGCGCCTTTCGCTCTCTCTCTGTCTCTCTCTCACAAGACAGCAGAGGCACGCGCCGGGAGAGAGAGAGAGAGAGGCACGCGCCGGGAGGCACGCGCCGAGGCGAACGCCGAGGGCGAGCGCGTGCCTCGCAGCACGCGGGTTACGCCTGACGCCTGACGACTGACGCCTGACGCGTGACAAGGTTAGACTAAGAGGAGCTTCGCCCCTAATAGGTCTTCTAGAACGCGGTCTAACATTCTGCCCGACAAATAATGCGGTTAACGAATTCGAGCTACACAATGACATAACAGAGTTTTCAAGGCGTCTGCGGATCAGAGAATTCTTTTTTGATAAAGTAGAGGCAGGAAACACAAATACTGACGCGCTCCGACCGCCAAGCACGTGGACACGAGATTCTGAGCAATGCCAAGAGCTAGATGAGTACATAAGGCTAGTCACAAGAGACATCCTGAATACAACAAGACAGAGTCGACAACCAAAGAACCTACCCCGCGAAGAACACGATTCCCTGAAACAACTCGCGGACAGAACGACATCATAATAAAACCAGCAGACAAGGGCGGTAGTATAGTAATATGGCCGATAGAAAAGTACAAGAACGAGGCAAACAAGCAGCTCACTAACAATGCACATTACCGAAAATTATATTACCGAAAATTAGACAGAATACAGCAACAGGATACGGCGTACGATAACAGATCTTCTAGCCAGCGAATTAATCACACAATCCGAGTACCGGTTCCTAATGCCTGATACTAAACAAGCAGGCCGTTTCTACCTCCTTCCTAAGATCCATAAGGTTAGCACAGGTGAACCACTTACTGCTGAAATACCGGGAAGACCCATAGTGTCTAACAACAACACCCCGACAGAGCCATTATCGAAGTTTCTTAATCACCATCTATCTGACATACCGCCCAACCTTCCGTCCTTTATTCAGGATACGCCTCACTTTCTGCGGATTATAGAGTCTATTAACGAAATACAAACACTTTCAGATCAGACTATTCTGGTAACGCTAGATGTCGCTTCCCCATACACAAATATACCTATCATAGAAGGAATCGAAGCGCTCTCGAAGGCAATACAGAATAGCAAACGTGCACACGCCGCTGATGTTTACATCACGTTACTAAAATTAGTACTTTCACTTAATTACTTTGAATTTGACTCGACCAACTACCTGCAAATTTTTGGCACCAGCATGGGAATTCCTTTCGCGCCGACCTACGCCAATATCTTCATGGGGCAACTAGAAGCACAGCTTTTGGAATTGTCGCCGCTAAAACGTCGCACCTACCTCTGTTACATAGACGATATCTTTATTATTTGGGAACATGGTGTAAGTGCACTAAGCACATTTTTTGAGCGTTTTAACCACTTTTATTCCAGCATTAAGATTTCCATGCACCACTCGTCTAGTAAAATTGCTTTTCTCGACACGACAGTATCCATCGAAAAAGGAAAACTAAAGACGACACTTTACAGAAAGCCAACGGATAGCCAGCAATATCTAGATTATAGTAGCCATCACCCGCGACACTGCAAGCAGGGGATATTTATAGGACAGGCAAGGCGCATAAGAAGGATTTGTAGCAACGACGTGGATTACGTTCACCACTTAAGCAATTTAAAGGCAACCTTAGCCGAACGAAATCACCCGCACGACGCTCTCAACAAGGCATACAATGACGCGCTTAAACTAGATAGGACACCAGCACTAGAAAAAAGAGCCCCTAAAGCGCAGGCCAACCAGCCGGTAGCATTCATAACGGAATACTCCAATGCGCTTCCAAACATAAATAATATTCTTCGGAAATACTATCCAATACTAACAAACAACGACCGCCTTAGAAAAGCTTTTCCGGAAATACCAAGAGTCACCTACCACCGTAATAGAAACTTTAAGGACCTGCTAGTACATGCCAAAGTAAACCCTCAGCGCACCGCCTGCGTAATAACTTGCTCCCGTCCCAGATGTAAGATTTGCAAGCATATTCAAAATGGTCTTAAAGTTAAAAGCACGGGAAGTGACTATGTCCATCATGTAAAATCAATTTTCACTTGCACTAGTTCAAACGTTATTTACATGTTGGAATGTTCACTCTCTCACAAGCAGTACATCGGCGAAACTGGTCAACCAATTAATGTTAGATTAAACTGGCACCGCGCAGACACCGCGAATAACCTGCCGAAGGCAGTGGCGCTGCATTTTAACATGACAGGTCATAACTTCGATGAACTGAAACTCTAGATACTTCAAGGAAACTTCCGCTCGCCGAGGGACAGAAAATACAGGGAATCGTATCTCATATACAGGTTCAATACTCTCCAACCTACAGGCATAAACCTTTCAAAGGGAACTCTTGAGTCCATTAGATACGGTAGAGTGTTAACAAAGACAACAAAAGGTTGAGGTATGCACAAGCTAACAATGTTTCTCCCGGAAAATCTACTTTCAGGTGCAGAGCCCCGATCCAGTTCGAAGAGAACGACGTTAAACAGTGTAGTTACCTTTTTTAGCCACAAGCTTTCGGTGAAATGCATTGTTGGTGCGGGGCAGGTGGTGCGGGGTGGAGGGGGGCGGGGCACATGCCATAGGAGCAACTTCTGTTCCGAGCGTGTGTTCCTTTTTTCATCCTGCTTTCTAGCGCTGCGCACACATTGCATTTGCAAGATACGTACAAGGAGCGGATTCTTTGGAAGCTTTCGTTCTTGCCATTTATATTAGTCACGCTAACACCGGTCACCCAAATACCCCTGCACCCAACGCCGCCTCCCTCTTTTTGTGTGTGTGTGTGTGTGTGTGTGTTCGCACGTGCTGCTCTTCTCCTCCTCTCTTTGGAGGACGGGGGAGATTGTGCAAAGGCTTACATAAACGAACGCTGGAGAAGGCAGTTGCCTCCCTGACGAAGACAAGTCCGCTTGTCGAAACGTTGGCTCCCGCGACATTCCGTTTTAAATCGTACTTTGCGATTTGTTCATCTTTTTATAGCGTGCAAGAACAATTCGTTCCCTTTTTCGCTGCTTTCGGGGGGGGGGGGGCGAAGGTGGCGCTGCGTTCTAATTTGTCTGACTGTACAGGCGCATAGCACGGCGCTTGTCATGCATGCAGCGCTGCATGTCCGAAGCGCACCCCACACGCCGACTTCCCTCACCTCTCCTACTCGTCACTTCCGCAATGTCGTCCTTGGAACCGGTTCCTGTTGAGAAGAATTGATTGATTTGTGGGGTTTAACTTCCCCAAACCAGCTCTGATTATGAGAGACGCCGTAGTGCAGGGCTCCAGAAATTTGGACCACCTGGGGTTCTTTAGCGTGCACTGACATCGCACAGCACACGGGCCTCAACATTTCGCCTCCATCGAAATGCAGCCGCCGCGGCCGGGACCGGTTGAGAAGAAGCCTCACGCGTTCGAAAGGGTTTCCAGAGAGACGACGATGCTACAGTGTACTAGAACCCCTTCTAGAACGCTCTAAGGACGCATCGCGCCCAGTACCATTGTTGCCGGCTTCTGTACACGTAGAAAAAGAGCGACTTCGTAGATGAAAAAATCCTGTTTTAATAATTCCTACTCATGTTTCTGGAAGAAACACTGCACGCTCGGACACTTGGAAAGACACGCTTTCCATTAAGCCAAAAAACGGGAGATCGATGAAGGACGGTAGACAGTCCCTTCAGTTTTGTTTCTTGTGAAAGAAGGCTACGCACGTTTATTTTTTCGTGTTGACCTCAAAACGAACGAAGGAAGCATTACAAATGAAGCATTAACTAGCATTAGTGATTCCTCGATTGTGGAAGCACTAATGCTAGGTCAACTTTAAGCGATGCAGCCAATGTTCCTGGTGACGTCATACGGGGAAAGGAGAACACGAGGTTTCGGGCCGTCTCTGAAACACGATTGTGAATACCCTGGTGCCCACAGCGCACTCATATTTGACTCATATGTTCACAGGAGCCCCCACGATGGATGAGCACCGTTTTCAGACTACGTTAAGAGCAGTGTTTCAAGCCCCTATGAAGGACTGCTTTACTCACAACTAACATATTTTTTTACAGAAGTAGAAAGCAATAAGATCAGAAAAACTGCACTTTATTGACTTCTAAAGTACTCCTCTAGGGCAATTTTTACAGAACTTGTTTCCTGTAATTCGGCGTGTGTTCCTGGCTGGTGAGCTGCATTGCTAAGAACGCTGCATTATGCGGCGAATACTAAAACGGTGTGCGAGCGACAGCTGGATTTCTCAGTGAAGCTCTCTCTTTCGGGCCTTGAGCATATTTCCGAATGTACGAATTCCTCAAATCTTGTCGCCGGTCTTTGCCGGTTTCGGTGTGAGGGATGCTCTCCAGGAACTCTACACCACCATGCAGGTGCTTGTGGTGCGCTAGATGAGCTGAAAGGAACGAAATAGAATTTATAAGTGAGGAAGAATGTCGCGGCGAATCTGTGACATATAGTGCCATCAAACTTGCTACGGGTTCCATTAATGGTGAGAATTGGTCTGCTTGGTTTTTAAGTTGTGATATCGCGTGAAGTCGGCAGTCGACGTCATCTTCAGGGTGGGTTATTCCAGAAATAATATGCTTCTCCTAAATTTGCACTCGCGTGTACGATGTGCCTTTTCTTTCGCGCGAGTTTCTTTCTCACAGAGCTCTCAAACTGATTTGAATGAAGTACCGCATTCGGCTGTTTCGTCTCTGCTGTAATTCTCTGTTGCGGTGTGCAACGCGTGCTTCGCGCTCGCTCGCCTGCTCCGCTGGCAGCAGACATTCCCGTCGCCGCCCTACGTGTTATGCATACCACGACAGAGGCCCCATGGACTTTCAGGTAATCTGTCGCCATTTTTGGAGCGTCGATTCATACACTGCTTTAGCTGCTTTTTTTTTTGGGGGGGGGGGGGGTGGGAGGATGCGGTTTAGAACATCTATAGGGTCATAATAAATTAGAAAATTAGTGACAGAAACCGATATTATGTGCTGTAAGCTGCAAGGCTGGCTTTTGCAAAATAGTTGCAAACTTCCATTGTCACATATTTAGCCTGTGCGTGTTTGTCGGTACAACGTACACTTTCCTGTATTGCTCTTGCAATGAGTAGCGAGCACATCGCACTGTTGAGGTTCGTCAGTCGATGATCATTAGTGCTGCAGTGTAAGAAAATTTAGCCTTGAATCTTTGCTTGCACAGGTGTTCTTTTTTGTTATAATTTGTTCCTTTAACGCGTCCCAGGTACAAAATATAGGTAGAAATAAAAAAATAAAGATGTTGCGTTTTGAGTGGTGTTTTACTGAACAAGGAGCGGGAGCGGTTTACACGCACCGCATTAACACACGCTATCACACCTACAAAGGTACAATGAAATATTCATGGAAGTACCCATGTTTTCTTTTATCTTATCGAGAATAACATGTTTATAACGTCGTATAAGTTAGCCTATCAAAGTCGTTTCGGAAAGTGCATTCAATAAAACCTTTCTCCGGCTAACCTAAGAAATCAATACTTTTGCACATCAGATTGCCTTATTATATTTATTTGCCTCAATGTATTGGGAAGCATGCTTCACGATTACGAAACATGGTAGATCTCCGCGCAAGTAATGTTCTAGATATTGTGAGCAACTGCTTTTATTCTAGTCGAGCCTTGATCTATGGCGACCAAGATGGAGAGCGAGCCAAGCTGCTGATGATGATCGATGTAGATGGGGGAAAATGTACAAGTGATGATGATGTGCAGAGATGAAGAAGAGCCAGTCGTATGTTGAGCTCACACTAATACCCTCCCGCGATGGAAGCGGCCGCCTGGCCGCGCTGAGGAATCACGAAAATCGCCGAATATATGGTTTCAAGCGAGAAACGTGCACGATTTCTGTCCCTCGGCAACGGTGGTCAGATGGGGACGTAAGGGGCGAGACGCGGTATTCACTGGGGATGTCTGTTCAATGACTATGTATGGTCCAATAAAACGACTGGTTAATTTTACACATAAGCCTGTAGCGCGCACGGGAGTCCGAAGAAGCACCTATCCAAAACTTATTTTGAGCGCAACCACACGACCCATCCACCCACACACACACCCACACACGCACACATCAACCATAGATATGGATATGTTCTACCAACTAGCCCAACAACAAGATCGTTTAAAGAAGCACCTCATCGCCAGGAGAAAAAGTCACAGCACGGTGACCAGAGTCGTAGCGGCACTTCCGTGCCTCCTGGGAAATGTCGGTGTTAATACGGGCGCGGTGACGGCAGTCCTCAAGCCGAGAGAGAAATTCTTCAGAGAAAGGAGCTGCTGAGGGTATAGAAGCCGACAGAAATGATATGTCTAGAGCGAAACTTGGCGAGCGACCATAGACGAGGAAGAATGGAGAAAAGCCAGTGGTGCGTTGCGTGGCCGTGTTGTAGGCAAATGTTAGGAACGGGAGGATTGCATCCCAGTTCGTGTGGTCGGGGGCGATGTACATTGCGAGCATGTCCGAGAGAGTACGGTGGAAACGCTCTGTCAGGCCGTTGGTCTGCGGGTGATAGCTCGAAGTGGTCTTGTGAATGGTGCCTGAGGCACGCAGGACTTCAGCAAGAACGGACGAGAGAAAAGCTTTGACACAGTCACTGAGGAGAACACGCGGAGCGCCATGACGCAAAAAGATGTTGCGTAGGAAGAAATCCGCGAGTTCCGCGGCAGTGCCAGTTTGCGGACAGGCTGTCTCAGCGTAGCGCGTGAGATGGTCAACGGCCGTGACGATCCGGCTGTTGTCAGTAGGGGTCTTCGGAAGAGGGCCATACAAGTCTATGCCAATGACTTCGAAAAGCGACGCCGGGCAAGGAAGGAGGCTGTAAGAGGCCCGAAGGAGCAGTAGTTGGTCGCTTGCGGCTCTGGCAACGGACACAGGATGCGACGTACTTGGAAACGGCTGTGGAAAGGCCAGGTCAGGAACAGCGACTTCGGATTCTGTCGTAAGTCTTGTGGTAGCCTAGATGACCTGCAGTCGGATCATCGTGAAAAGCTGCAAGCACCTCGCGTTGCAAGGAACGAGGTACGACCGGGACCCATTTGTTACCATCGACATGATAAATGCAGCGTTGTAAAGCCCCATCGTGAAGCCTGAACTGTGTAAGTTGTCGACGAGTCGGGCGTTGGGAGGTAAAGAAGAACCTTGGAGACGTCCTACAATGGTTCTGCAGTAGGGGTCCACACGTTGGTGAGGCACAAGTATACCGTTATGGTCGCACCTAAATACTGGCACTGGTAAAGAAGGCTATAGGCGTCAGTTCTTGAAGCGGCAATTATGCATGACATACGAGGATTGTCCTGTGAAGAAGGTAGAAACCCCTTAGTAATGCTTCAAGGTATATTTGGGCCTCAAGTAAATACGTCTATTGACAATGAAGCTCTGAGGGAATGAAATTGGGAATCCACCGCCGCTACCCTGACTGCCACTGCAGAAGACAGAATTTGGTGGGACAGACCTGCCGTCGGCTACTCGGCCAAACAATTATAAAGACGCAGGGTGTAAAAGAAGAAGCGTGCGCTTGAAGACCTGATACCTTGTTATTTTCGCTCCGGTATACGTTACAATGTGGCTGGTCCGCACCGTCTGATGTAGTCAGTTGGCGAGGGATGGGGTTGTAGGAGCCTGTGGTGCTGGTTTATAACGGCCAGGGATGCCGAAATGCCATCGAGTAGCCAACAAACCAGAGGTCGCAGCAGCTGCTAGTTTGTGGTATTTTGTCGCGTACATGAGCACGCATTGCCGATGAAACCACCCGCATAAGCGTGTATCATCGACACTTTGTATTGTTGTACTATCAAAATAAATGTAGGTAATGTTCTATAATTTAGAGACATTGCTCTTAACTTTTCCTGGCTCCTTTATTTGCTTCTTTACATATTGTCCGTCGTCGCTCTCCTCCGTAGTGTCATATGACCCTTAGGGTAATATAAATACGTGAAAAAAGAACATCAGGGTGGAAGCTGGTATTTAACATTTACAAATACCAAAAAGTTGCAATCAATCACAATAACTTAAGCTCTTTATCTAATACTCTATGTGCGCTGTGGTTTCGAACATGATGTTCAAGCATAGCCCGAACCTGCTTCTAGAGCATGCACAGATAAACAGGTGTTTTAGACCCTATAATAAATCTTTTTAACATGCCTTTACAAAACACAGCAGCTAGTTCAGTAACGTGCACTTAAGTTGGGATTTAAGCTTTATTTTTTCCTGTACAAGTATGTTCGGTAGCTTAATACACTGCCTCCTAGTAAGCATCACATGGCTGACGAATTTCAGTAGAATGCGATGCATTAGCTGCATTGAGCTTATCACTTCCTGACAAATTGCCTAACTTTTATTGGAATAGCAACTATATGGACACTTGAACGAGGCTTTCGCCGTCGTCGTCACGCCCCATATTTGTCTGCCTGCTTTTTTGAGGTTTTGATTTATATATACAATCAAAATCTCAAAAAGGCAGGCAGGTTCTGTTAGGACGCGAAAGACCACACAACAGTAAAGCTGACCGACAGTTTACTGAAACAGGTCACTTGGTATTGATGTGAGCATGTGACATGACATTGCGCTACATCATTTTCCCGGGATAATGTCCCGTGACATTGCGTTATGTGATTTTTGTGGAAACATGTGGCGTCATATTGCGACCCGTGATTTCGGCGGAGACATGTCACGTGACATTGCGCTACGTGATTTTGGCAAGAAGATGTAACGTGACATCGTGTTACATGATTTTGGCGGAAACATGTGACGTGACATTGCGTTACGTTACTTTGTCGAGAGCATGTCAAGTGAAATGTTCCCGACAAAGTCTCTAATGAAATGTCACGTGACAGGTTCTTGAGCTAGCTTCCACCTAGGAGGCCCGTGTTGGCAAGTAGTGCATTGTTCCGCGGGTCGCCGCGGCAGACGTGGTTCTTGTTAAAAGATACGGGTCTTGGAGCTGTCTTCCGTTGAATCGGCACGGGTTACACTTAGTTACGCTGGAGAGGGTGCTGTGTTCTCGCCGGCTAGCCGACTACGTCGCTAGGTCGGCGACGATGTCTCTGCCATATCTTCCCACTGCTTAGCAGCGCCTTAACAACGTGCTACGTTCGGGGTGCCTCCCATATCGTCGCGACGCCTGCAATGCTCGCGCCACATACCACGCCAGCGATAGCTCCTGCAAGGGCCGGAAGGAACGTGGTCACTTGCTGTGCTCTGCTGGGCCAAGTTTCTCGACAGCTCAAAGTGGGCAAAGTTTACGCTGCTTAGCGTGGCCGCGCGGTGTGAAGCACGTGGCAGAAGAAATCAACACTGCATGACTTAGTTCACAGCTCTGCTGGGCCGCTGTCTCGGCCGCTCGAGCTTCGCATGGTACTTTACGCCCACCGCGTCTCATCAGAACGCTTGGTAAAGAGCTCCAGCAGAATGCTACTCGCGCTGAAGGAAGGCGCGCTTTACTTCTCAGGGAATGGTCGAAACACTGTCATTAAAAGCACATTCGAGCCCGCACCCGTAGCAACTGCTCGCAAATCTGCCTTGGCGACGCGTCCACAGTTGGGTGCACTGTGAGTTACTGTATGTTCCCCCGTGTTGTAATGCGAACTTTTTCTCATCTGCCCGATTTCCACAGCATGATACACGCGCAATACGGACCGTACAGCAGCAACATGGAACGTAAATAACCTTTGACGGCCTGCTCACGGGCGCGTTTTGTTATCAGTACCAACCTTCTGCCTAGCGCTATGTCATGGTCCTTCATTCCATTCGTTCGAGTCTGGTCACACCTAATCACACATGCATGCTTTCTTAATAAGCCCACGTGCACTATAATTCATATTGCTCCTGAAGCTGCTAGTTTTGCTTCGTCTAAATATGATTCGTTGCAGTCGCATTCTTTGGTTCGTCTTTCTGGCACACCTGTGACTTTTTATATCCTAACTTTGTCGCCCCGGCATGGTGGGGTAGTAGATATGATACTCGGCGGCGGATCCTAAGTTCGTGGGGTAGAATCCCGGCTGCGGCGGCTGCACTTCGATGGAGGCAAAATGTTGAGGTCCGCGTACTCTGCGATGTCATTGCATGTTAAAAACCCCAAGTGGTCGAAATTTCTGAACCACTCAGCTACGGCGTCTCTGATAATCATATCGGGGCTTTGAAACGTAAAAACGCAGATATAACTCCGTAATCCCTACGTGCGTGCAATTGGGCCTATCATGCACGTCATTATCATTACGTGCGAGATGTCGCCGACTCGCTCAAGGCGCAGAGTAAGGCGCGAGGAGCCATGTGATAACTTCAAAAGCCCTTTTATACTAGCCCTAAAACAGAGGCATTTCTCAACGGCTTTACAGACTGAGCAGAATGTTTCGCAGGTTCTGGGCGGTTGCAACACGCTCACTTATGCTCTAGCCGTAGTAATATCTACTTGTCAGCACGTGCTTATCATTTATGTCGTATAGCAAGCGAAATAACCGAGTAGAATTTTAAGAGTCATCGATTTTTAAATACGTGCCAAAGAGCCAGTTATAACCATAAGAGACGCACCGTTGTGGAGGGCTCCGGAGTAGTCCTGACCGCCCGGGTTTTATCAACGTGCACCTAGATGTAAGTGTACAGGTGTTTTTTTTTTTTTCGTATTTCGTCGCCATTGAAATGCTGCCGCCGTTCCCGGGATTAGATTCCGCGACCTACAGCATCGCGAGCCAGCACCTAGCCGCCAAGCAACCACGGCTGGTGCTATTGTTACTAGGTATGGAACATCACTGCTCGAAATTCTTTGTTCAGGCAAGCGAGGTCATCCGTTTATGCTGACACCTGAACACTCCTGTAGTCGGCGAATGCTATAACAGAAAGCATAGTGGACGAAATTTGCCTGGAAACCTCGATATTTCTGTGAAAAGCATCTAGCCTTCTTCGAGATGAGAATAAGGCCTCAAATATTGTAGCATCGATGGTTCTGTATATCCACAGATATTAGCAATATTGATTATGTTTGCACGGCACCACGAATCGACCTGGGTACTTCCCAAATTCAAGTATGTACCTCCACGGCCTTTTGTTTCGGTGCACCGCTTCGTATTTCGCCGCCATCAAAATTTACCTTCGTTTCAAATGCGGTGAAATATACGCCTGTATGTGGCAAAATACGGGTGTACGTGGCGATTTTTTTTTTGTGCTTTCCTAAGTTGTGATTAAATCTAAGCCAGGTATTAAGGACCTACCAGCGACGTGCTTTTTGAGTCTCTCCGCTTCTCGCTGCTCTTCGACGGGGCCTTCTGGTTGTCGTCGTGGAACAACGAATGCCCGGGCTGCTTCTCCGTATTGCGGGTGCGGCACTCCAGCCACAACCACGTGCTTAACTTCTGGATCGGCGGCTAGTAGCTCTTCAATCTCAGCCGGCGGCACCTGCTCGTCCATGCACTTGATGAGCTCCTTGAGCCGGCTGCACACGAAGATCCGACCATCGGCCGAGTAGTAGCCCGTGTCACCTGCGGTTGACAGAACCGGATGTAGAGTAGTGCATTGTGTGTTTTCGTTTTGGGATATGTTATTAGTAAGAACTGCTAGATTTCTTTAGATGACTTCACAGCCGATGCAAGTTTAGCAAGAAAGATAAAAATATTTATCTCACAATTGACATGGGAAGTGAGTCCTACTCACTGTTCTGGTTCAAGCCACGCAACTCTACATATAATGAACTCCGAACATTTTCAGCTGAGCCCAGCCACCAAGCCAGCATATGGAGATTTGCTCAATAAGCGTGGCGGTTCTGCCTGCATGCAGTGTAGCGGTGTATTGCGGTACGCAACAGCCCTTCTGTCCTCCGAGATATGCTCACTCTTCTCCACAGCCGTCGACGCCAGAGGGCGCCTGGCTGTCTGCTGAACTTCGGCTGTTGCTGAACTACATTTTCTGCCAAACTTCTCTATCGTGAAGGGAAATGTGAATGTGATGACTTTATGGCAACTATATGTATAGAACAACATATATGCTGCCCGACATATTACCCCATGTAGCCATATTGTACCTAGAAGGGGAGGCTCGCTCAAGTCTCGTCAGTGCGGCTTTTTTTCCTCATGCACCTCCATTTGCCACTCCTCTGTAAGTGTGTGTGTGTAAATGGAAATCAATATATCAATCAATCAATCAGTCAATCAAATCGCAACATGCCTTACATTAACGTTACATTTGATTTTTCAAGTACAAAACAGTGTGGCTAATCTTTTAGGCGACATTATGTGAGCACTTTACACCTCAAATTGAACTACTTATATTGTGCGAATTTGAACACCACCTAGAGCACATTCTCTGGAGATAAAAATATCCAGAGAAAAGCTTCTATACCTATACTATATTCACGGAGTACCGAACGTACTCGCAACACATAATGGCTCTTGAAGTGCAGAGTAATGATGCTGCGCTTGAGATGTGCAAACGGGTAGTTAGCCACACGCACCCACGCATGTGAGTAGAGCCCATGAATTTAACATTAAAATCTAGAATGGATATTCCGATTAACATATATGCATTCATATATGTTATATGAATGATAACATATATATTCATATATGTTATCGGAATGTTATATATTAACATATATAACATTCCGATAATATGCCGTGTCCCACACCCGCCAAGAAATTCTGGTACAAGATTCCCCGATATGTCATCAGCATTTCCGATCCTGAACTTTTTCGCTGAGAATTGGCAGTAGTTTTAGCGTTATAACAGACTAATTGCCAGTTCTGCAAATATTGCTCTTACATCTTACAATTTTAACCCATTTATGACACCGTTCTTTTGCTGTCATTTATGCGGCGCGCAATGCGCGTTGGTGTGAAGTATTCGAACTTTTGTTTAACGACGAATTATGTAACATGGGACTATTATTTTCTTCTTGGCATATAAAGAATATAGCTCAGTCGTCTGTTCATTTTGCATAGCACCTCGGTTTTCACGTGCCGAAATGCCATTGCGCGTATGATGTGCTAAAGATAAATAATAAACAAATAAACAACGCCTCAGATGCATTATTTCATTGGACGCCAACTAAGATTGGCGCATTCCACACGCACACACACACACACACACACACACAAACAAGCAAACAAACAAACAAAAAGGGGTGACAGCAGCACAACAGCATGCGCCATGTAGACAAAACGTGCATCAGTTCTACTGAGCGTGGATTTCGTTCTTATGAGACCAAAACATGGTGAACAGTGACTGAACGCAATATCTAATGTGATTTTTGCTTAGAATTCAGAACTCCTTTTTCTTTAGCGGCTATGAATGAACAACAGAAAAACGTGCTTCTTCAAGGTTCACCTCCGATGTCTTGGACAATTCAATCATATTATTTGATGGAGCACAAGTCAAACGTTGTACTAAACATAGTTATGCGATGTTTCCATTTCCCTTCCATTCAACCGGTTTAAACATTGGGGTAGCCATGACGGGGGGGGGGGGGAGCAATCTACATCGGCACTCATTGCAACCGAATCCAGATACCACAGGGGGCAAGATTGTGTTCGATGATTTTCAAATGTCAAGTGAAAGTTATCTGCGGTGTGTCACTCCTTGAGAACGAACCCTGGTTGCTAGACTGGCTCAGACAAAATGAAGGAAAAACCGTTATCCCTCTCCACGTCGTTGATCACGCCCCGCGCGCTTCCCTGCGGCCCCGGCGGGCGCCCTGAAGTAAAAACTAGGATTGGTCTATGCGGTGAGTGGGAGTCTTGCGAAGTCATCCTGAGAGTGCAACCGATCTGTAAGAGTCTTGTGCTACTCGCTGGCTGCTCCGATTGGTCTCATGCGTAAAGTTGACCAGAGACGACGAGGGGGACACTGGGAAGCCGTAACCGCATTATAGGACAAGTGCGTTGAGCGACGTTACTGAAGCGCATGTTGACACTATCTTAGTTCGAAAAGAGCCGTGGCGGCGAGATTTGAAGGCACGAAAGAAGTTTCGCTTTTACCTGCGGTTCTACCGCAAAAGGCTGGCTGACAGCTGGAAACTTTGTCCTACTGCCGAAGGTTACGGCCGCCGGCATGGAGTAACGGGATGTCCTTGTGAAGTGTCCGTTAGGAATTACAGCGCGCCTGAAGACAAGGACGAAGGAGAGACACATAAACAAAAGTGCTGTGTTTATGCGCCCCTTCTTCGTCCTTGTCTCAGACCACTCCGCAATTCATAATTGATCCTGGCCAACCAGCCTGGTCGAAAACCTTGCTTTCGGAGTGTCACCGCATTGGCGAAAGGCAAGTTTCGAGAAAGTTTCGCCATTGTCGAAGTTTTGAAAGTACAGAGAAAAAGACGTATTTTCGCGTGTGGCTTGCTTTTCAGCGGGGGAGACTGGACACAGGAAAGCGGGGACGGCCTCTGCGTGCTGCAGCCCGGCCCGTCCGTCCTGCATGATGTGCTGTGTACGTGCAATCGTCTGTTCAACACTGTTGAGTGGAACGTTTGTAGAAGGAAAGTCGTTCCGTTTGCCATCCGTTCGTAAGTTTAATGCATTACTGTTAGTAATCCACCAACCCTTAAACGGACGATGGCATTCTTCCGTTGCTCCAAAAACAAACTAGTGTCTTACAACACAGGACAGAATGATGGATGATGCACGGAGACCGCAGGCATAATGAAGCTGAGGGGATGAAAGGAGTGGCTATGCCTTATGAATTTTTCTTAAGGTCAGTGCCGTGCGTATTGTCGACGTGCGTCATCGAACGTTCATTCATTAAGTGTTCGAGGGGGCTAATATCGCTTTGTCACGTGGTGCATTTGCAAGTCTCGCGCACTTATAAGTACAGAAAAATTGAGACCACTGCCCTATCAAATGTGAAAAGACATTATCCGAAGACTAGTTAACATGCTCTACAACCTCTCCATTGTAAATCTGGCGTTCAAAGCGACAGTTTCAAATTTTGTTAAGTAATTATTAATCAGTATTTAACTGGGTTCATTAAAAAATCTTAGATGGTAAAGCAGACAGTAAAAAATACTATGATCGCTTTAATCTAGTAACGCGTAGGTGAACGTTTTAAAAACCAGGCGCTGTGAACTCATGCTGTGCTCGTTTGCTCGGTTATGGCGAAGCGCGGGCAAGGACGTTCAGCGCGAGAGCGGGTGCATAATAGCTGCGCTATAAAACATATAAAACAGAAAGCTTACGCCGCCCAAACACCGCAAGAGCGCAGTGAACGGCGAGGCGACGGCGTTCAGTGTTGCAACGCCTTCGGTTGTGGTACTGTGCAATCACAGTGGCGTGAGCCCCCTCTGCCGTTCATCACAGCTGTTGGCTGCCGCGGAGAAAGAAAATCTCAGTAGCAGCGCAGTAGGGGTGTTGAGGCTAAGTGCTGTGGCAGTACTGGGGAAATGGAGCCACCACGGTAGCAGCCCGCTCATGCGCCTTGTATGCTTAGAAGAGCACCACGTAAACCGAAGGTGTAAAGCTGGGCTTTCCTCTTCGCATTCTTAGGAAGTTTTGCGCCTATCGTTTTCTTTTTGTTTAATTTAAAGGCACCCGCCTATCATGATGATAAGGCTTATCAGACGCGGAAAATACCGGCTAGTTAGCGGTTAAAATGCACAAGATGCACAAAGAGGGCGCACCAGTGCGTAGAAAGCCATCTTCATAGGCCTCGGCAGTTTGTTTCGGATTGTTGAGGTAGCCGAGGAAAGTGCAAGGACCTTTGATGCAAATTTCTCCTTCTTCTCCAGGTCCCAGAGGCTTTCTGGTTGACAAGTCTGCTACCTGCGCATATATATGAAATATCCACTTGACATTACGCTCTTTGTAATATTTGAAGGCGAAAGTGTTGTGAAGATGTGGTTATTTAATGAGCTATACATTAGGTTATATATTTCATTACATTACATTGTTGATGCATTGTTGAATGCGCAGAATGTAAACCAAGTGTGTCGCATACCCGAAAATCTGGGGCTGGGGTATCGGGTGGGCGGCACGCCTGATGGGGAATTTGCGCTTCTATAGGTATATTGCTTCACACGTATGGCTCTCGGTGTACTTCAAGGGCGTCGGTCAATGTGATATTGAACGCTTAAGCCTTAAAAGGAGCAGCAGTGCACACTAAACCTTGTTGGTGCCAGCAACATCAGTCATACTGAAGTGCCATTTGATTAAAGTGTTCCCGTCACGGCGGTACAGCCAATTATGGTACTCGCTTGCCGAACCGAAAGATGCGGGTTTGATCCTGTCCGCGGATGTCGCATTTAGATGTCGGCTGAATGTTAGAGAACCTAGCGTTGTGGGATGTCAGCGCATGTTAAAGATACGCCTATTGATAAAAATGTACCAAAACCACGAAGTAAATTTAATGATTGACTTGTGGAGTTTAAAGTCCTCAAACCACGGTATGATTATGAAAGACGCCGTATTGGAAGGCTTTGGAAATTTCGACAACTTGGGGTACTTTAACGTAAACTGACACAGAAGAGTTGGCAAAGTACGCTAATACAAGCAATGAATATGCGTTTTCGTTAAAGTTCACTTGAAAGTTCAGTACATAACTACTATCGTCAAACACGCAGACTTCGTTTCCATGTATTGACTTCTTCAAGCATATAATACACAGCGACTTTGTCTAATGTATTATCAAATCAAAATAATTAAATACCTGTCTATAAAAATGGTCCTACCGCATGCATATCTACTTAGCGGGGACTAATAATTGCTGAAGTGCTTTCGGAATAGAAAAATTACTTTTGTTTCAATTGTTCGATTTGAAATTCCTTATTTCGGTCTATTACGTCAAGGATAATCCATAAGAAGCCAGCATCAGAGGCCTCACAGCAGCTGAATTTGGAAGTTGTCATTATTTTCACACTATAGCCAACGGGATTTTTGCAGTCGCTGTGAAATCATCAACAGTTCAGAATGGAAATGAAATAAGAAAGTTGGAGAAAAAATCGCTAATCCGCAGAACTGGCTTTAGATTATAAAAGCTACTTAGACTGCGGCCTACAAATCGTCTGCAGCAACAGGCGAACATCATCTCAAATGTTTTGTTATTGCAAACAGAACTAGACAAGCGTTTGCGACAGACGGTCTGTGAAGCGACATACCCTCAATTTATCTTGTGTACTGTGGGTACAACTTGGACTTAACTGTGTATATGTGCAGTTATTCAACTTGTTAGAATTTTAGCAGACAGCGATGCACATGAATTCATGTAATCTTAGCACATATTGCATAGAATTGAGTGCACGAGTGCACGTCAACTATTTAGTTTAAACTGGACTTCCGCCAAAAACTGACTGTTCATCATCAACCTACTTGAGTTTGAGTTCATCACAGGACGAAGACCTCTCTCTATGATTTCTTCTTCGCCCTTCCCTGAGTGAGTTGACTGCACTTTACGCCTGCGAATTTTTTGATGACATTGCCCCATCTAACCTTTTGCCTGCCTCTGCTACGTTTTCCTTCTCTCCATATCCGTTCTGTTCTCAATCTCCAACGGTCTTATGTTGTTCACATTACATGCCCTGCACACGCTTACTTTTTTCTCTTAATTGGCGTGAGGATATGAGCTACTCCTGCTCGCTCTCTGATCCATTCCGCTCGCTTTATGTCTCTTAAAGTTACACCTACCAATTTTCGTTATGTAACACGTTGAGTTGTCCCTCAATTTTAGTTTCTTATCCTCCATGTTGCTTCACGGTAGGTAGGTACCGGGAGAGCGCAATGGTTGTACACTTGTCGTTTTAAAGACAGCTGCAAGATTGCCATCGTGATTTCGTAATGTCGCTAGATGCGCTCCACTTTAACCTTATTCCTCGGAGAATTTCCTTTTGTGAGTAGGCTTCCCTTTTAGTTTTTACCGCTATAGAAGACCACGTTATACGTGCTCTTGTCCATATCGTAGAGTGTGGTTAAGAAATTTGAATTATGGAGCTTTGGTTAAGCTGTGGCGCATTACTTCGGTTTTTTGCTTATTCATTTTTATTTCTGCTTTGACACTTTCCTGAGTGCTGTAATCAATCATTTGTGCATTTTTGTCGCCATCAGTACTCAAAAGGATGATATTGTTTCGAAACCTCAAATTGCTGAGATATTCTCTATCAATTTTAATTTCCTTTGCTTCCCATTGTCATGTTCTTATTCTTTTAGTTGTACCAGAATCCTGTTTCATTTCCTTGCTTGCCTACTTCTCTTGATCTTATCAATGTTCTTTGTTTCTTTTGCTGTAAGAAACAAAGAAGCTGAGTAGCCGAGTTGACATATCTACCCAGACCTTTTCACAGCAACTAAGCTGAAAGGGAACAAAAGAGAGCCGAATGGTCGCTCATGTGCGGTAAATTTTCGCCTTTGCAGTAAAAAAAAACAAGAAAAACTGCAGACTAAAGTATATAAGATATACTAATCAATTCTTTAGTACTTACGTCAACGGCGTGCTTAAGATAGTGTTCGAAATAGCTTTTGCAAGGCCATGTTAGCGTGAAATATGAGGCACCCAACACCAGCGGTTAAACACAATTAAGGAGCATCAGCCACTAGCCAGTCGACTGCCTTCTTTCTAGTTATTCTAGCATGACTGTTCATGCCCTGAAAGTGGGCTCTGTGGTGCTAATGTGAAGCGACGGTCGATGTCCTCGCGATTTCCTACGTTTGCGAGCAGGAACCAATGTCATCGGCTATAGTACAAACTTTCAGAACGAATAAAACATTCAGTGATTCTTTCGTGACCATTAACATTTTATCTGCTTCAACAATCCTCAATAACTGCTGCTTGAGGTGTATTGTGCTATAAACTTCTTCTTTAATAAAATTTCGTTAGACAAAGACGGACGAGGGCCTAGTTTGTCTTGTAAATTCATCAGTAAGAACAAAACAACACAAACGTAGCCTCTTGCAATCCACTCGTATAGAGCAGCATATAACAGAAGCATGTTTTTTCAACTTTCTTGTAAAAATGTGTTTTGATCTACTCGCTATTAGGCATGACTACGCGTGTGAGATATTCAAGCACACTTTTGCATGTAACCTACCATCACGCAGATTATAAATCCCTTACTTTTTATCTTGACGCAGTAAAGGAACTGTCTACTACTCGGAAAATTTTTCAAAATTGTGGTAAAAATGGGCAGACCGTGCCCCGTATTTACGGGAACGAGCACGCTATCACCCCACCGGAAAAAGGAATTATGTTTTCATTTTGCTTTGAAAGTGGTGCAAGAAACGCCGCTAGCGACACCCAACAGCATGTTTGCCATTTTCCAAGTGTACCAGAAGCAGCCCACGCAGGCACACATATTCTGCTGAAAAACAGTTATGTAGGTCTTACAAGCCTACTTCACCCTGTGAGACACCTTTTTATAGCCCGTAAGAGCAATTCGTTCTTTATTTCGCTGGTTTCGGGGTGGCGCAGGGGCCCTACCCTCGAATTCGTCTGCCTGTACAGGCGCGTAGTACTACGCTGGTCATGCATGCGGCGCTGCATGTCCGAGGCGCCCCGTGTGCTGTGCGATGTCATTGCACGTTAAGGAACCCCAGGTGGTTGAAATTTCCGGAGCCCTCCACTACGGCGTCTCTCATAATCAGAGCTGGTTTTGGGATGTTAAACCCCACATAACAACAACAATGTCCGAGGCGCACCCCGGCGCGCCCAGTTTCCCTCGCCTCTCCTGATTGCCACCTCTTGAATGTCGACCATGGAAGCGGTCGACATGGAAGCGGACCTCGGAAGCGACCTTGGAAGCCTTCCGCTCGTGAAACGGTTTCCAGGGAGACGACGACGCATTGTGCGCGGTAACCATTGTTGCTGGCATCTCTACACTAGGAAAGGAGCGACTTCCTAGATAAAAATGAATGTGTTTTAATAATTTCTACTCAGTTTCCAGAGAAACCGGTGCACGCTGGGACACTTTGAAAGGTACGCTTTCGATTGAGCCAAAAAGTCGGGACAGCGATTAAGGACGGTAGACAGTCCCCGTAAAAACATGCAATTTGTGTACTGAGCGATGAGATAAGCGGGAACACACGGGCCCATAGAATCTCCTCACCCCATTAGGCGACGGGCACAGGCGACTGCTGCTTAGGACTTGTGATATATTTGTGATGCGGCCAGCCAGAAAGATACCTTTGAGGAAACCGCTAAACGAAGAAGGCTGTACGGTGCAGTTATGGTTGCCAACGCTGCGAGAAATCAATGGACGAAGGGGCCGATGGGCAAAGGAAACACCGCCTCCAGTATATCCACAGATGTGTTAAATCTGTTTTAAACAATTTCCTCCGTGAAAATATTGCTTGAAGCAATGGGGATGTGCGAATATTGAAAGTGTCGTAGTTCCATTGTAGTCCTTGCGTAAAGGAGCCATTTCCCGATAGAGCTTCCGGGACGGACATTGCCTGCTCATCAGCCGCGTCATTCAATAGGAATGACTGACTTTTTGTGCGCTCATATGAGCTTCATAACATTATTTTGGGTATTGCCGTCATCTTCTGCGTACAAAAACAGAGATGGCTCAAAAACTCCCTCCATACCCTGATTTCCTTTTCCCACTCTTTGCTACATGATAACCTAAAAGACAATGCCATGGTCTACCTTCTACCCACCTCCTTTTATCCTCCTCACCATCACCCACCTTCCCCAGCCCTCCTCTTATCCCTCACTTCCTTTCCCACTCTTTGCTACACTACTGTAAAACACTATGCCATACCTCGACAGATCCGAAGGTCGCGAGATCGTATCCCGGCCGTGGCAACTACATTTAGATAGAGGAGAAATGTTGGGGCCCATGTACTGCGCGATGTCAGTGCACGTTGAACCCCAAATCTAGAGTAGCTCTTCACTACGGCATCCCTCATAATCATACCGTGGTTTCCGCGTGTAAAATCCCAGAAATAACTCAATCCTATGTTATGCTCTGCCCCCTCTCCTCGGCCTCAGGTCATTTCTCCTCACCTCCCTTTCCCACTTGTCATCCTCACCCTCACTTACCAAACGCACTCATTGGTACACTATACTGCACAAGACCACGTTTTACCATCTTCGGTCCTTCTCAGGTTCACCCTCTTCATCCTCACCTGCCTTTCCCACTCCTTGCTACACTATGCTGTACAAGACTCTCGTACGCTCTACCTTCTCCACTCCTCTTTTCCCTGCTCCTCACATAATTCTTCCACACGTTCGCTTCACTTTCCCAACCCTCCTCATTTCCTTCTTCTTCACCCTCACTTCCATTCCCTTGTCCTTGCTACACTATGTCACACTCTATGCTGTACCTTCTTCCGTCCCACTCCTTAGCCATCCCGGCTCCTGACTCCCAAACGAATTTTCGCGGAGCGGGTGCTGCGCCAGCTGTGGCGTCGCTGGTTACTGGGTAAAGTCAGACGTTTCTCGAGGGTTTTCGGTTGACACCGCACAATCTACGGTGAGCTACAACAGCTTCGCAGTTAAAAATCTGCGAGGAAAAGCTTACGAATTCAGAAGAGATAAAATTTTAACGAAGCTTGCAAGCCGAGGATCCTTCCAGAGGTCGATCGGTGGGCTAGCATGCTTGCTTGGCAGCTCGGTGCCCCGAGTTCGATTCCCACGCCGCAACGACACGTAGGCTGACACTTCTGCGTCAGCCTATTTGGCGTTGCTTCTTATGCCTATGGTTCAATCGCATGGTGTAAGAGACATGTGTCGCTGTCTTGCTTAACCCACAGAATGCGTGTGCTCAAGAAATTTTTATAAATCTATTTTTGTTGAACCTTGATTAACATAAGCTGCAACGTTAGTGTTGCATTCCCTGTGCAATATGCCTGCATAATCCGCGCTGAGCACTTGGGGCATGAGCCACATGCGACGTACATGACTCTCCCTTTTCTTGATGTCTGGATCCTTCATATTCGCCGTAGTTTGATTCCCTACCAACTCAATTGTGGTAGGTACCAAGTGAGTGAGACGGCTAGAAGAGTGTCGAGAGGCAGGTGGATGGATGGATGGATGGATGGATGGATAGATAGATAGATAGATAGATAGATAGATAGATAGATAGATAGATAGCGGTGAAAACTGGAAGTTCGCCAAAAAAAGCCTCGGACTTAAAACAGCCACTGAAAAGAAAGAGCGCAAAACACTCCCGAGATGTGTGGATTATTTATGTGTGCCACTGAGTTGTTTTTTTTCTTCTACATACGAAGCATTTGCTTACGTGATTCCAGTGCTTACTTTAATTTCCATGAATGGCACTGGCTTTCCGACGCTTTTCCAGTCATCTCCTTGTGGCGATGAAGCAGTCATGCAGCCCGCCAACTCTGTCATTCCAAACACTGCAAAGCATGACGTGGACAAGAGAAACAACGTGAATAACAGTTTTGCTAGGCCAAGCAGAAAGTTGTCGAAAAAATGCAGAGCAGGCGGAGAGCCTCTCATGTATCTTTAAAACTTATCTAGCATGTGCTCCAATCCGTTGGAGTTGGTAGTGGAACGACTGACACATTGCAAATATCTGCTGAACGAAACTCAAACACAGGTGTGTTTCAGCACTGCTTTTGCCATGCCCAGATCTAAAAATAAATTTAGGGCTCATTTTCTACGAATGTCTGCAAACGGTAAAGCTGTAGTACGCTACAGAGGGTTACAAAGTTGTACACGTACTTATTTTGACACCTGAGAATAAGAAGTAGTCATAATTTCTGGAGTATTACTCCCCCAAAACCAAACATGATCATGAGTCACGCCGTAGTGACGGTTGCAGAAGTTTAGACCAAACGGGGTTCCTTGACATGCACTGACATCTGTCGCCACGGCTGTTATTTGATCGGGCGACCTTCGGGATCAGCGGTGAAGTGCTATAGCCACTAGACCACCGCGGTGGGTCACTATCTGAGAATAATGGTAGTAACGATAGTCTTGCGATTGGTGTCATGTTCGCTGGCTAGATCCACAACAAACCGATGGTGAACTTTAGCAGAAGTTAAAGCTATAGATATGCGATTGTCGCTAAGCGCTCCACTCAGCTTTATGTGCGTGACTATTGAAACTGCCACACTACACGAGCCGTGAAAGCACGGCAAGAAGTCACCTGCATTCTTAGGACTGGCGAATCCGTCCCCCGCAAACATCCCACGAAAGCCTAGAGAATGACTCAAGGTTACTTGGTGGGCCAACGGACGCCAGGTCTGCTACGACACCAAGCCTACGCAACATGATCACCAAAAAAATCACAAACGTCTCCACAAACAAATTTTTTGTTAGGCTGCCGCTTAGGAATTTGACCGCATGATTTCTCGGCCCCAGGTAAGCGCGTCAGTGCAGAGAGCTGCCGACGCTATTTTTGCTTCTTGTTAGTCACACAATATAAAATAGCAGGTCTCTAAATGGAAGCTGACATGAAGGGATCGCGCTTACGATCAGCGGGCCGTCATGCGGACGTGACGGTTAACCTAAACTTTAATAAGACAGGAGGTTCATCTATGTTAATCCATTCTGGAACATACTGCTGTTCTTTTAGTTCATCCATCTGACATGCCATACACTGGTGAAAGTACACAGCCACTGTATGGTGCCCGGGTCACAATGGTAGCCGGCCTTAATGGAGTGTTCTAAGCATTGGAGGCCTTTAGGGATTATTAAATCGGAAGGTAACCTGTCATCACCACATGTCTCCGAATATCTCAGTCTGTGCGGATCGATTAAAATTCTCTTTTTATTACTCTGATGGTAGTTGAGAAGTAGGCTTCTTACCAGCAGTTAACCAAAGTGGTCCATATCTTCGGGCTGTTCGCAGCTAAGAGAGTCTCTACACCACGGTAAGAAGGCCGTCCCCTCTTTCTTGGATGTTTTAACCGGCAATAATGGTTTTTGAAGAAAAGCGTTTTCGTTGCTGAATAGATTGGCATTCTCTTCACAAGTGTCATAACATAAACGCACAGGCCTCCACTGAACAGTACCCTGAACCAGATTAATAACGCGTTACCAGCAGAAAAATCACTTGCAATCGATTGCATTTTACTGTACTTTTATAAAACTTCAATTATTTACTCTAGGAATAATGATGCATTACTAAAACAAATTATTATGCAACAAAAGAACATTATATATATTTCAGCTTAGCTGTTCTTCTGTCCCATCTTCATAACCACCTGCGAGTAATTGACTTAGGTTTTATTTGTAATTATTTTAAAAATTAAAGATTACAATAAATCAGAGGCATGCGGATTTTCTCACGAGGAAACGAACGAAAGTTACCGACGCAAACATGGACAGCGAACTGCTGCTGAAACTGAAGAAGGTGAAGAGGATGACATATAACTTGAAATGTTTAAATGCCGCACACTTATTGAAAACCTAGAGCAGACGAAATAACAAGGCCGCTGGTAAAATGTAGTGGGAAAAATGGGTACGTCGACGTACGCATACTTCATACGTACCTAAATTTTTGTGTCAGATTACAAGTCGCGCTTTGAAATTTAATACGGTAGTGCACACTATTAACATCTTCCGGGGGACACTAATACTTGATTGAAGTCAAAGGTTATTATGGGACGGGCCCGCAATACCCAGCGCAGGCCCGGCTGGCGCCCGTGTTACTAAATCATGGCCCGACCTTGGCCCGAGGTTTGTTTTTAAAGGAACACCAAAGTAAAAATATTGAAGTAATTTAGGCCAATTTCTCTTGGAGGAATTCTATCGTAATTTTTCCGCACTGTTATAGTCAATATTGGAAACATTAATTAAGGCGAAATTTCTCATCTTAGAGCAGCATGTCCGAACCAAGGCACCATGGAGTCTCACAATCCAGACCCTCTCCCCCACCTATGCAAGGAACGGGGGGAGCCCAGCAACCAATATAGGTGTTTATGGGCTCATGTAGTTGCTAACTTAAATGCCATGACTTGCAGTATGCAAGTATTTTCTATAGAGGCGAAAATGGCAAAGTTCTATGCAGTGCGGATGCTAGTGTACGCTAAAGGGACTGTCTACCGTTCCAAAAAATAGGCAGATCGCGCGTCAAATTAATGGGAACGAGCACGCCCTTACACCCTCCCCCCCCCCCCCACACACACACAAAACAAATTTGAGTTTTTAATTTTCTTCTGAAAGCGGTGCAAAAAACATCGGTAGCGACACCCAACAGCGTGTTTGTCAATTTCCAAGTGTACAAGAGCGGACCTACGCAGGTATATATACTCTGCTGAAAAACAATTATGTATGTCTTACAAGTGTACTTCACCCAAGGAGGTTATATATTACTTTTCTGGAGTGGAAGCGGACGGCCGAAAGTGAAGCCGTCGCCGCCATTTTGCTCAAGAAAAGAGTAGCAGACGACCACACAGACGGCAGAGAGCGTAGACAGCGCGACGCTGTTTCGCGGTGTTTAAACACTATGCCTTGTTTTTTTTAAGTATCTAAACATCTGAGACGGCAACGGTGACTTCGTGCGTCGCTGTCGGCTGCGCAAATCGCGTTAAGAAGAAGCCTGGAAGAACATTTCACGTGTAAGTCTTTCTCACTTTCTTCACATACGGCTGCCCGTTTTCAGTGCATTTTGCTAAGTAGAAAACAATTTTAAACGTTCGCATACTTCTATTACATCCCTACGCATGTATTAAAGTTAGCTGTAACCTTAAAATACTTGTTAGCACGTGCTTCGTTTTCAGCGTGCGCACATGGTTTCCTATGGCCTCGAGTTCTGCTAAAACACACGCAAGGTCTGGTGCGCGTATCGGATCGTACCTGCAGTGTTTGTATAGGAACTTTAGAGGAAGGGTATCTTTCCGGAGCATATAGACGCAGAATTTGTTATGCGTACGTGTTGACGAATGCGCAAATGGAGCGAGCACATACGGCGTGTTTCTCCGTGCTACGTACTAGTTTCGAAAATGAAGAAAAAAATTAAAAATAAAAACTGTGTAAAGCCTTCTGACTGAGAACATGTGGTGTAAGGAGGGGTGGATGGAATAAAGCTTAAAGCAGCCACGCGATTACTTCTGCTCTATTGACATCGAGCAACCCGGCCTCTCTCTTCAGCATTTGACGAAATTCATGGTCGGTATGCTAAGTGCATGCTTTTCGACGCGTGTCCCGTGTAAGAAATCTCCTATGTAAGTCTACAGTCAGAACTAAATAAGAAAGTTTTCCGAACGCACCCAACGCCTCTTAATTGATAGACGCGGATCTCAGAACACTTCACAAACGCAAAGAGCAACGAACCAATTTGGAAGAACGTACGTGGAATACGAAAAAAAAGCATGCGGTTAGTTAAGGCAACATGCAGAAAGCGTGTGCTGTACTTAATGGGTTGGATACATGCTTAAATAAAGGGCACAAATGCATTTTACGTCAGCTGGCAGTCGCACAGTGCCGCATATTTGCGCTATATCGCGTCACCGGATCATAATTACCTAGTTTCTACTAACAAACGAAGTAAGCCAGCAAGTAAGATTTGCACAGAACCTCTCAGACAGCTGTGTTCTTTTGTTTTCCTCGGCGCCTGCAGCTGAGTACGGGCGCGGGAAATTTTTTTTCTCAACTAGGAAACACCGTTTGTAATTGGGATAAGCAGTAAAGTTAGTTTCTGTCTCTATGTTTCATCGTGAGGTTGCAAAACAAGTCGAGCGCCTCTCTTAATACATTGCCGTCTATGGCGCGCCCGCGTATCCTTTTCCTCTAGTAACGTGGCCGCCGCTGGCTTCACTTGGCCCCGTAGGCGGCTGCAGGGACTTCCACTCCGGAAGTTCAATGCAACCTCCTTGACTTCACCCTATGAGACGCATTTTTTATGGCGTGGAAGTGCAATTCGTTCTTTTCGCTGATTTCGGGGTTGCGCAGGTGGCACTGCCTTCGAATTCGTCTGCCTGTACAGGCGCGTAGTACTGCGCATGTCATGCATGCGGTGCTGCATGTCCGAGGCACACCCCAGAGTGCCGAATTTCCCTCTTCTCTCCTCCTCGTCACCTCTAGAATGTCGTCCTTGGAACCGGTTCCTGTTGAGAAGAAGCTTCCCGCGCCCGAAAGGGTTGCCAGGGAGACGACGACGCATCGCTACCAGGAGCCATTTTTGTCGGCTTCTTTACACGTAGGAAACAAGGGACTTCGTAGATGAAAAAATTCTGCTTTAATAACCTCTACTGAGTTTCTGGAGAAACGACTGCACGCTGGGACACTTCTGAAGGTGCACTTTCTATTGAGCCAAAAAAAAAAAACGGAATAGCGATAAACGACGGTAAACAGACCCTTTAAAAATCCTAAGCGGTCGAAGTTACCGGGAAGCTTGACTACAGAATCTTGACTATTGTGCAAATTGTGTGGAAGTCTGCGCGGTGCACGAATGTGCCGTTCTTGTAGCACAAAGCCACAGCAAACGTGGGAATGGGAATAGCAACCACAAGAAATCAATTGTCTCTTTGTGGAGACGACCCCTCGAAGACGGCAGTGGTAGGCCTGGCTTGCTAGCAGGGTTCGGGAGAGCCAGTTGGCTCTGCTTGACCAAGCTCAGCGAGCCACAAAGGCTAGTGGAGCCCTGGACGGAGGACCCCACCCACTTCGCGAGAAAGCTCGCATGAAATAAAATTTTCCCTCCTCCTGTATGCATTTCCTTTGTAGCTCCGTGCTTGAAAAGAGTCGATCACACTTTGTGTCTTTGACAAGTGTCAGTAGGTGCACACTCTCACGAATACTGCGATAGCAGTGCGATTACTCTACTCACTCAAGAAAGACAATTTGGCACACTTGCGTCGCATACAGTGTTGCTTCCTTACTCACCAGTAGAGCGGGGATTTTGGTCGGAAATAACGTGGAAGAGCACCCGCTCACTTATTCGGGTTGCGGCCCGGTAGCAGAAAGACGTTGCCTTTTGCTGCACGAGTGGCATGGGAACGGGGTCGGTGCCATAAAATGACACATTTATCTATTAGACATGTTCTTTGTACCATAAATTAATTTACATACTAATTTTTAAGCTTTATTCCTCTGTCTTTTCTGCGTACTTTACGCCAAAAGTATCATGTACACAGGCTAGCAGCTTTACACGTCCCCATTTCGTACCACTTGCCGGTGTCAACGTTCGCGATCGGGAACACAGAACGTCGCCTAATTGAACCGCGCTTGTTTTCCACCTGCTAGCGTGTTGCCGGGTTATAGTACATTTTGCACGAACATCCGGGTCGCAACATAACCAGAATCGTATCATACGCCCTGAGTCTGCTGAATATCATGTGCAACAGAGATATCACGAAGCGCATGCGACCCAGTGCAGCAGCTGCCCACGACGGCCGGTTCGCCGCAGTTCTCGTCCGACCATGTGCCGACAAAACGCTGGCGCGCTCTCGTCCGGTGCAAGCAAATCACCGTGCTGACCGTTACAAGTCGCATTAGCAGCTGTCACCCCCGCCCCTGTCGCGAAAAGAGCGCTTCTTACAGACGATCGTTTAGGTGGACGGAAACAAATCTATTTATATTCCGGCAAAAGTTCAGCGACCCGGGCTTAGCGACCCACGAGAGGACATTGATACATTGCCTCGTCGCCTCCTCTCGGGCCTCCTGCACTGACCGCTTCTTTGTTCTGAGGTTGGAGCTAAGCAGAGCGGTGGCCAGCTTCGACGCAGGAACCTCAGGAGTTGCTGTAATTTCAGCTGCTATACTAGCACACTCCCACGGAATGCACGAGAGCCCCGCCGTTACCTTGTATAACCATGTCGTAGTGCGGCTGCAAGTGTACTGAATACTTTTAATGAGCAATTGCAAACATGCCAGCGTTCCCTTGCGCCTATTTCGGTGGAATAGATTCTTGGTGAAATGAAAGTAGCCCATAGCGCTTGTGCTATTAGCTTAGGGGGTGCGTAGGCCGCGATGTGAGATGAGTTATTTTCTTTATGGGCGAGTCCCGCTTTCATGTTTATTTTCCTTCAGCCGAGAGCGATACTCGAGGCGCCCTGAGGTTTCTTTGTGTCGGTTGCTTGTGTTTGCCTTCACTGGAATGAATAAAACACCTTCGATGACGACTTAACGTGAATTGCGGGTTAGGGGTAGCAGCTAAAATGACTAAGGTTGCCGCGTTTGCGTCAGCGAGCGATTGCCTTTCCACTAGCAAGGAACTAATCTCTATAGCCTCAAACAATAAAATATCATGACGATATAAGATTTTTAATGAAGGTGTCTTCGCCAATTGCTACTATGCTTGGATGTTAACAGGTTTAGCACAAGAAGTGATCATCCGATGAGAAGTGCGGAAATTTTTCTCCCTCTTGTTTTAGCTCACTGTTTTTACTACGAATGCAGGTAATTAATCGTCTCGTAATATATGCATACGCGCTCCTTCGAGTTTATTTAAGTTCGTTTTAACACGTAGGAGAAAAAAGGGGCGTACTTTGTATGACTCCACGCAAACCCAGCTTCCTGGCGACGCTTTGCAGAACAGAAGTGTTCAGTGTGCTGCCGCCAAGCATCAACTTTTTGAGGCTGCTGGTGTCCACCCGGCCAAGTAGCGGATGCTGATCCAACTTCACGATGAATGAGGGAAGTAGACCCATCATTGTAGGCTGCGGAACAATGATACTTAAATAAATTTAGGAGACGGGGCCAACTTCATCAACACATAGAATCATTCTTTGTTTGTTCTTCCGAACCCAAAAGTAGATTATCCAGACGTCATACTTCTTCAAAATCACACGTTTGGAATTTAGAACTGAGCTGTGTAAAAGAAAAATTCGAATAACGGCCGCGTTATATGTAGGAAATCTGCGAGTGCTGCTACGCATACTATGAGTGTATTAGAAGAGTAGTAGTTTTATACTTCTTAGGTAACCAAGGCAGCAAGTCTGAAATTTGACCAGCTATGGCAGTTGAGTGAATCCTAGGAACAAGATGCCAAATCAACGGGGACTTGTGGTCTTGTTCTCTAAATAATGAAAGTCGATTGATTCATGCACAAATGAGAGTACCTTTCGGCACATTTGCTCGCTGGAGTGTTCATATGGCACTTTTACAGTCAATCTGAATACCTATCGTTGGTCGAATAATTTCGTGGCGGAAACACCGAATGCCACGTTAACAAGTGAAGGCAAACGACATATCTTATTTTTTGCAATGAGGCATGCAGCATAGTGCTCAGTACTCGATTCAATAAAGAAAACCATGAAACAAGCATCAAAACCCCATGATGAATGATAACGCGCCTGCGGGCAATGGGAACATCATGTCACGCGTTTCAGGTAAGGATTGGGTTGCAGCTGGTTTATAAAGGGCCGTTTGAGGTCATTAGAAGTCCTAGTGTGAAGTGCAAACCGCCTAATGGATGGTAACGGCGCCAGCGAAAAATGCGAAGCATATTCCTTCTCCCCCTGTGTGTGTTTCGCGGTTGCATAGGCTACTCCGAGTGGAAAGTATCCCGACAGCAGAGAAATCACTTAGTGACGTCACCATGGTTTCATATATAAAAAGGAGGCCCGTCTAGCAACTCATTCAGTTCATTTTAAGACGGCCATGTGGAGACTACGAAAATTAATGACTCTCCCCATCAGCGCGCATGATGTTTGGTACTGCTTCGCTGCAGATTCACGTTCGAAGGGCGGGATCGCGGCTCGTTTTTTTTTCGTTTCACTACTTTCTGTCTCCATTTTGTATCCCCTTCAGTCAGTCAATCAACCAATCAATCATCGAACTGTGAGGCGCTACAAGGTGCATAGGCCAGAAGTTAGAGACATGAGAGAGCTCGATGTCTGTAATGTGAACAGGCTGGCCGCGCGAGATGACTGCAGAAGCAGATGAGAGAAAGTCCCAGCCTATAATGAGGTTATGAGCGCATGAAGAAAGCACAGCGAGGTGTATATCGTGGCAAACTCTGTAAATGGTAACACGAGAAGTACATTTCCCAGTAGGATAAATCGTATTGTCATTAGCACTACAAAACTTTTTTTCGCTATAAACAATACAAAATATGATAGCCAGAAGTAGGAGGCCAGAGAAAAAAAGCTGCTTTCACGCATCTTGACTAAGCTCTGGCCACCCTTTCGTGACAAGTTTTTGTCAGCTGTCTTTTTTCATTCTCTCCTATCCCTGTGCAAAATACGACAGATTAATGACCGTTAACGAAATGTTACAGAAATACAGTGAAACTTCACTGAAACGAACTTTAAGGGACCCCAGAAATAAGTTCGTTAAAATGAAAGTTTGCTGAACTGAAATAGCTTTGTTGCAACTTGTTGCCAGGAACTACAGGAAACATCAGTTGTTGAAATGATATTTGAACTCTTTTGTTTTCCATGCTGCTTATTTGTATGCGAATTTCTGCTTATTAAGCATGTCTTGAAGAATGCAGTAATCTTTTGCTGCACTTGTGCACATAGGACTGCAGTGGTCCTAATGCCGGAGTCCAGCCTATGCGCAACATCTAGTTTTTCGTTTAGAGACAGGCGCTTCCGTTTAGCACTCATAACGAGCACGCGGTTGCAGGGCCAAGGCTGGAGGCTGTCACGGTTTTGTTCGGATTCGAAGATATCCATACGTAGCGAGCCACTCCACTCCAAAGCGTAAGGGGTCCGACTGTTCGTCATGTGGTATGAAGCGCCATTATCACGCGAAATAATGGCCTCAGAGATGTGCGTCGGTGGCGCGCTGCTGCAGAAGTTATCACGAGGGTCACCGTAAAACCATTATACAGAAATTGTGGCTGTATGTGTGATCAGTATTATGTGGAGTGCCCTGGAGGATGTCACATAATCTGTTCCTAGAGCTGAAACTCGCTGTGCATTATATTTGGCTAAACGGAAGTGCGTTATAGCATTGGGTGCAATGGCGCTCCGGCGGGGGGCTTGAAATAAGTTCGTACAACTGAAAAGGTCGTTTAACTGACATTCGTTCAAGTGGTATTTTAGTGTAGATGGATTCGAACGTCTTCCCGGTGGCTTGGATTATGAGTGCTCCTTCTTGAAAGCGCGTAACACTTTTGCTAATAACATGTCTTGGGAATAACGAATATCGCTCATGTGGCTCCCCTATCCCTGTCTCTCAAAGGTGATTGCACACTGTGAATGTTTGTCATTCGCAGTGTGCGTGTTTACTGCGACGTTTGGTGCAAAAAATCGCTTAGACACAGTGCACAATATTCAAACTGAGGCGCCCTTAGGTGTGCAGATCGGGCCTCAAAAGGCAAGTCAGTATGCTCTGTTGCTATTACGCGGCTTTTCCTTCTCATTTGTTTCGGGCTAGATGAGTAAATCCCCATGCCTTTTTTTTTCATGAATCCTTCGCGCCTGATTTACTACCTGATTCTTTCACTTTCTTCTGGTGATTCCTGGTTATCAAGTGATATCTTTCTGCTCAATTTTTTTGTTCCTCACTACTCTACTAACTGCATTGTTTATATTAACGTGTACGTGGTCCCCGAGCTTGGTGACCCGCTCTGCGCTTTCGTGTTTATGCTTTCTAGCTAATCAAGTTTCTGTGCGTCATCCACCCATTTCCCATCAATATTTCAGACTTCCTTGAATACTAGCTTTACTGGGAGCTTCTCTACTACAACAAAAGAAAAAAAGAACACGATCTCGTACCCAGGTTTACATATTCAAGTGTGAACAGAACTGTTCAGCTAGTCACCATAGGGTTCCATTGTATTGGCAAGTCCATTAGCTGCACCCTTCGCAGTACGACAGGCTGGCACAAAGCAATAGAGCTCATTGGCGATGGCCTGTCACGTGACGTTTGGGGGTGTACTCAGCGAGGCATGGACGGCACCGGTCAGACGACGCATAGCGAAGGAAAGAGCGATATAAGTGGGGACGAGTTTTCAACCATAGAACCCGTGCAACTCTGTTATTTCTTCACCATTTCGAAAAATTCTTGCGGCTGCGTATTCGTTGCCGACTCGTGTACAACTGCAACACCGAAACTAAATTTCGACCACTGGTTGGTTTAGGGGCCTTTTAAAGAACCCAGCTGGTCAAACTTACCGGAGGACCCCTCTACTACGGCGTCTCTCATAATCATAGCTGGTTTTGGGATGTAAAACTACACAAATGAATCAATCAGGTAAATTATATGGAAAGGGACCTTGCTGTATACCAAGCTGACCTTGTAGAGCCTGAGAAATACTCGCGTAACTAGAAACTAGAAGTCAAAAACGTCGAAGAAAAACCACACTAAAGCCTTTCGAACATCCTTACAAAACGGGAAAGGAAATCGATGAACGCATATTAGTCGCTGACGTGGACGTATGTCACAGGGTTTCAACGAAAGATAAAAGCAAGGGAAACATCGTAGTCCAGCTGGAGATAAGCAATACAAGGTTCTGGAAAAAAGCACGCAAAGCAAGGCTCATACACGCAAACTTCGGCCTCCAAACGGAATATTCAGATTCATCAGTAGACGAGCCTGTCTACATAAATGAACATCTCTGCCAGTTCCTGAAGAGGATTCTTAGCATGGCTGAATTGTGCAAGCGCGAAGCGGGATGGAACTTTGTTGGGGTGAAAAACGGGAACATTTTCGCATGTCGTGATGAAAAATCGCAGGTTGTAGCAATAGAGCGCGAAAGTTATCTCGGGGATATTTGCGAAGACAGTTAGAAATGTCGAACTTCCTTGTGTGCAATCTGCTTTCTCTGCCAAGGCAGATTGCTGCCGACAGTATTCTTCCCGACGCTTAAGAAACACATTACCCTACGATGTACATAAACTATCTAAGCTTTTTCACCTGAACACAAGGTCCATTCAGAGAAAGCACTATGGCATTGCTGTTTTGCTAGAGCCCTTTAAAGCCTCGCTTAATGTAGTCATGTTCACCGAGACTTGGCACAACGGCAATTCTGGTAATTTTGTGCTGCCTCGCTATAGTCATTTCTTTTTAAGTGGTTGTGATAGTAGAGGAGGAGGTGTGTCGACGCAGACAGCCCTACCAGGTTTTGACGTCATCAGTTAATTTAGCACTGTTAGTAGAGACTTTGAAATCATCTGCATCGAAGTGAGGTAGGAACGTGCTCGCTGTATTGTACACACCATCATCCGGTCATGTTGTCGAGCTCTAAAATTTCCTAGATCGTCTGCTTTCACGTGCTAACGAATGCAGCTGGTTTCTTAAAATTGTGTGTGACCTAGACATCGATATTCTAAACAATTCAGGCTCAACTACAGAACCCTTACCCGTACTACACCAAAATGGCTTTGAGAACATTATTGCACTGCAACGGGCGTTACGAAATCCGCAGAATCTCTACGACATGTTTTTACTACTAACTCTATTACTCAGAAAATTGCACCTGGTGGTGTAACATCGAACAATAGTGACTATATGTCAGTGTTTTGCATAGTTAAGCAAAATAATGAGTCAGAGAAACCTGAATGGCCAGAGGAAACATATTAAATATTCCTATAAACATTTCACTTATTCAGGCGGGAAATAGCCCAGATGAACTGGAACATGCAATCTAAGATAGCAATATGAGCTATAATACCTTTTTCAGCATTCTGAAAACGCATTATCTGTCTTCTTTTCCTGTACACACGTAACCTAAGCAGAAAGAGCTGCGTAAGCCGTGGAAAACTCGCAATCACATCCTGCTAATCAAATAAAACAACGAACGTTTCCCGTCTTTTGTGACTTCGCGAAGGTCGAAAAATTAAAAGGATGTCAATATTCCCAAATAAGCCTAAGAACATTCTAAAGAAAGATAAAGTTGAGTATTATAGTCATATGTCTGATGAAAATTGCCTACGAAATAGTGGCATCCTATAGAAGAACCTTAATAAACTCTTGTGCGGCAAAAGAAACATGACATAATAAAAAATGACCATATCGCATAAAAAATCGTGTGGCATGAGTCCGTCGAGCAATACTAAAAAATATGACACTTGGAGACCCCATTCTAACTGGAGAACATTGTGCGAATTGCTTTAATGACTTTTCTTCGGAATCGGTACTAGCGCTTATTGTGGTGAAGCAAGAGATCGCATATCTAGGTTAGAACAGTCAGCATTTGTCCACCCAATAAGTGTGCAAGAAGTAACTGGCATTTTCCAGGGACTAAGAAATAGCCGCAGTGAAGACGCTGATGAAGTTTAAATTGCGTCAATAAAGCACGCGATCGATTTACTTGCACCGATATTAACGCGCATATATAATTTTTCCCTCACCACTGTTGCCTTTTTAGAGTAGAATGCAAATAGCAAAAGAAAGAGTTATTTATAAAAGCGCCGATGAAAGCAATTTGGGAGATTACCGACCAATATCTGTGTTGCGTATATTTTCAAAGGGATTAGAAGGAGCTATTAACGCATGGATATGCCCCGCCGCGGTGGTCCAGTGGCTATGGTACTCGGTTGCGAATCCGAACGTCGCGGGATCGAATCCCGGCTGCGGCGGCTGCATTTCGATGGAGGCGAAATGCTGAGGCCCGTGTGCTGTGTGGCGATGCCAGCGCACGTTAAAGAACCCCAGGTGGTCAAAATTTCCGGAGCCCTCCACTACGGCATCTCTCGTAATCAGAGGTGCTTTTGGGACGTTAAACCCCACATAACAACAACGCATGGATATAAAATTTCTTTAAAAAACACAAAACCCTTACTGATTTTCAACATAGTTTTAGGAAAGGAGTGCAGTACTGAAACTGCACGTATCGATGAAAAAAACTATTCTGGAACATTTCGAAAATAAGATCAGGACGTTAGATGTATCCTTGCACTTCAGTAAACCATTCGATCGAGATAACCATTTAACACTACTCGATAAATTAGAACGCTATGGCTTTAGAAAAATAAAGCGTTAAGCCTAATTAAAAGCTATTTAGGCTTCCGTGTACAATACCTCGAACTAAACAACGAAGGTGCGGCTTGTTCCGTCGTCGGTAATCTGCTGGAATTCCAATTGGGTCTGTAACTCTAGGCGCTTCCAATATCAGTATTGAAAAATCTGCAGAACTACACGGAGCATATAAAAACCACGCTAACCAAGTTGAGCAAAGCTGCCGGCGTGTTAAGTCGTTGTCGTAACGTTCTTACGGCTAATATTCAAAGGACTTTCTACTACGCCTTGCTGAATTCTCACTTTTATTACTGGGCTTCAGTCTGGGCCCCAAACACAACACATGCAAACCTAGATAAACTTGCATTATTAAAGAAAAAGGCACTGCGGTCTATCGGTAACGCCGCGTTTGGATAACACGCAGAACTCCTTTTTCATAAGCGTAGAATAATGAGATGGGACGAAATTTACGTTCAGAAATGAATAATAATGTAGAAAAATAATAAACGCATTAAAATTCTAAAGCTCTTAGACCTCGAAAATTTAAAACACACTTAGTGCGATATACAGGGTGTTTCTTTAGCTGCAACACATTTTTTAAATTAGAAAAACATAAATCGTGCCAATGTATTGCGTACCATTCGAGTGTACGGGCTGGAGGCCTCTAGATACAGAACAATTACCGCACTTGTATGCATAATTAGAGAAATTACGCTAATTAACTTTTTATTTATCAGCAATTGGTGGCTATAGTAAATGAGTGCTTTGGAGCCCGTCCTCGACACTACCTATCCCAACGTTCAAATTTTGAATAGCGGAGTGCATGTCGGAACTACGCGAACAATTAGTTCCCCGTGGCAGGCTCCTTGAAAGCGAAATCGGCCGGGAAAAGAGCGTCTGTGACGTCGATGTCGCCGCCCCCATGGCTTTCGCCACTCGCCACTCGCCCGTGGTCACCGCCGCTCGGGCCGCGCAAGCAGCTTGCGTTATCTTCTTGTTATCTGCGCGGCGTTGGGCCCCGCGGGCGAGTGGCGAAATCCGGGGAGGCGCCGACATCGACGTCACAGACGCTCTTTTCGCGCCCAGTTTCGGTTTCAAGGAGCCTGCCAAGGGGAACTAATTGTTCGTGCAGCTCCGACATGCACTCTGCTATTCAAAATTTGATCGTTGGGAGAGGTAGTGTCGAGGATGGGTTCCAAAGTACTCATTTACTATAGCCACCAATTGTTGATAATTAAAAAGATAATTAGCGTAATTTCGCTAATTATGCATACAAGTGCGGTAGTAGTTCTGTATGTAGAGGCCGCCAACCCGTACACTCGAATGGTACTCAAGGCATTCCCGCGATTTATGGTTTTCTAATTTAAAAAATGTGTTGCAGCTAAAAAAAACATCCTGAACTTTTGGTACCAGCCTCAGTTTTAAATTACCTTTTCCTGCAGCCATTATTCCACAGAAAGGGTTCGACACACACTGCTATTTACACTGAACGAATATCATGCCCGAGGTATACATATAGCAACACTAACGAAAAAGGAAATATTCGAACTTCGTGTGGTGTAAAAATTTCAGTATGTTGAACAGGTCATTACTCACAATTATACCAAATATTCGGACCTTGACTGTTAAGGCCATCAACTCATGAATGTATTATTGCATTTTTGGTATTTTATGAATTTATGATTGTGGTACTTCATGTACTCCTGCTCGTGTGTTTGTGCAATGGTTTACCTAAAATTACGAAGCTGTACAAGGAAAAAGTTCTGTTTCTTCATTTCCTGTATGTATATTCTGCTCCCGTACTGACGACAGGAGCTTTGTAAAGCTGCCAAAAAGCAGTTTTATCTCCTTCCACCTATTTTCTTTTCTTTTTGTCACTGTATACGCAAAAGCGAAAATAAAACATTGATTGAGTGATTGATCGATCCATCGATTCATAAGTAGTCATCATAACCTGATCTAGAAGCAATCGTGCACGGTAAGTTTGCAAACAATAACCACCCTGTATTTTTCGATGGCAGGCAAGATCACGTCGAAGTCCCACGTGTGGACCAGCACTGCTTCGCATCCAAGTCCTAGGTAGCAAAATGTCGACCAGAAACCACCGACGTGCAAAATAGGTGATACGGCGAGATATATGTCATCTTTTTCAAACAACGGTGGGTCGTTCATGTATCTGCAAAGAGGAAATTTGCGAGGATGTTCATATTACGCAATATACTCCGCACTTTAGAAACTATTACATACTCTGTGTTATCTAGTGGCCTCGGTGCCATGGTAACCCATAGTGTGTTCGTATATTAGGCGGTAAGGAATCGAGATAGTTCACGCAAGTTAAACCAAAAAGTCCAACGGTGGCCCGTTCAATGCTTCGCTCATTGTTATGAAGGCCAAAGCTTTACACGCTGATGAGACGACAGGTCTGGGTCCGGAGCTTGCTCGCTCCACGGCTCCTTGAAAACTTTGCCACTGCCCATAATTTGGCTAGTGAAGACGCGGTTAATTTGCAGGGAAAATTTTTCGAAGTAATAAGAAGGAATGACAAATAAAACGTCTGATGAGGAGGGACGGGCCTTTTATTGTTCGTCCCTTCTTCGTCCCTTTCATGACTTCGTCCCTCCTTCGACGCGGCTAATTTCCGTCTGGCTTTACCAGAGCGGCCGCATTTCCTGCACGTCTGGCGCGCTTAATCAATATCACCATGGAAATCCGTTGAAGAACACATAAAATTATGTTCTGCTTTTTGTATTTCTAAAGAAATGGTAACCTTAATATTCACTTAAGTGTCTTTAATGGCGGCACTCTCTTGAATGGAGGTAGTGTCGTCAATGGCGGCAGTGCATAGCTTTTCGTGCCTTTTAGATTGATTCGTGTACACGTTAGGTTAACCTAAGGTGGAGAGGCTCACGCCGGCATATATAATAGGTATATGAGACATCCATTATTTCTATCTTTCTTCTTTTCGTACACCTGATTCACATACGCATATTCCTGTCTGAACTCGCTTATCCAATGCTATCTCACCCAGCACCATTTAATTAAGTTTAATTACCGAGTCTGCCAATTATTTGGCAATATTTCTTACTGAAGTTATGCTCCGATATCATATATATTGTATACACCCCTTAAGAGGTCTTCTTTCCTATTACTTTTGTTTAAGTTTATTTTTATTTTATGGAAAATCCCAATTGATGGTGAATGTGGTGTGATTCGTAGAGAACTTAGGGTGGCTACGTGCTAGCGCCATAAGAGAATGTGTATATTTTAAATTTTTATGCCCTACAGCACTCTTAAGTAAACACCTACCCTCAGGTTGACAACTGAAAATGTAAATGACAAGTTTTTGTTATACCTGATTTCAATGCAACTTTGGCAGCGGCAAATTGTTCCGAGTTCAACGCGTGATTCCTGCAAGCATAACAGGTGTCTTAGCGTGATAGCGTCTTTATAAAAAATCTCCATTGTATAAACACCAACAAGTATAACACATGTAGCTATATGTCTATTACTTAACTCAGGCCTAACCAAATAATATTTGACGTAGTTGTACACGCTTACTTTCTATGGTGGGAAAAGGGGGGATATAGATGTAAGCAACAGTCATATTCCTGGTTTGCTGCTTCTAAAATTTAGACTAATGGAAATATTAATCGAAACAAAACTAATAAGATATCAAAAATAAATCATAAAATACTTCCCCAAAACAGTCCCAGGGTTCCTTAGTACCGGCTAGATGACGTGAACGTCGGAATATTACATGGCATCTTTTGCTAATGTCGACCCACCTAATCAAACTAAACACGCCTTAATCTATTTTAATTCAAGTTACAGGTCCTCTAATGCATGGATGGTATTGGTTAGGATCGTAAAAAGACCTTGGGTATAGTTCCATGGGATATTTAGGGAGCCTACAATCGTTTTCTATTTTTAGTTATTGCTTGTTTCATTTTAGTTAACATAGTAGAAATTATAAATTATTTTGATAATTGATAATTGCTATCAATGATTAATAAACTTCGCTTGTAATTACCACGTCTTATGCATGGTCCACACGCTTTAGTTGGCTTAGTCCTTTCCTTTGGTAATGCTATAATTTTTGTACACATTTAGCGCAGTTAGCATCGGCGCCACGGCATTCAATGAGAAGTTGCAAGGAGATTTAGAATGCCTTAAAAATAAGCGCCTAATCTGGGCCTTATACCATATTGCCGCGTGGTTATGACGGTAAATGAAGCAGCATTGATTGATTGATTTGTGGGGTTTAACGTCCCAACACCAGTTCTGATTATGAGAGACGCCGTAGTGGAGGTCTCCGGAAATTTCGACCACCTGGAGTTCTTTAACGTGCGCTGACATCGCACAGCACAGGGGCCTCAACATTTCGCCTCAATGGAAATGCAGCCGCCGCGGTCGGGATTCGATCTCGCGACCTTCGGATCAGCAGCCGAGTGCCATAACCACTAGACCACCGTGGCGGTGTAAAGGAAGCAGCAAGTGAACAGGGAACAAGTTAATATTTTTCTGGGCGAACGTGCGTCCACCAAAGCAACCAACAATGGAAGCGAGCACAATGTTAACAGCGAAGTGGGTCAGCGGTAGTTGATAAACTGATCTGCCCTTTTGGAACGCGTCGGCATTTTTAAATACTCTCGGTATAGTCTAGTCTCATCACTGGTACTCCTGCAAGTACAACAATGTGCATAGGTTTTCACTTTCTGCAACCAGTAGGGGATATTCGTAAGGCGCCGCGCTCTGACAACACTGGGCACGTCCGCCATGTTCTTGTGGGCGCAGTCATGGAAAAGTCTGTTAGCGATAACATTAGGAGAAGCTGGAAGGATGTCGCTGATGGTGTTTTTGAGCGAAGAAAACACAGCAGTTTGTTGTAGCATCTTGCTGAGAAAGGTCAGTGACGATGACCGTGCTAACAGAAATCGACGAGAACAAAATAGCGTGGTCTTGCCCTCTAAATATCAACCCGGAAGGCAGCTGCTACATACGCACTGCCTCCCAACGGAAATCGTACGCCGAAATTTCTCTTTCTTTAACGCGTACTTGGATCTCAGGTAAGCGTTTGAGGAAATTCTTGATGGTCGAGGAGGTCCGAGTTTAAGATATCTAAGAGGAGCTGGAGAATTACAAAGAAGCTAGAGAGGAAGTTAAGAACCGCGCAGCGGGCGATGGAGTGGAAAACGATAGGCGTTACACTAAGGGATAGGAATACAGCCGAGTGGGTCAGAGAACAAACGGGGGTCGCCGACATAATGAACGATATTAAGAAGAAAAAATGGACATGGGCAGGCCACGTGATGAGAAGGCTAGATAACCGATGGACAGTTAGAACGACGGAATGGATACCAAGAGAGGGTAAGCGCAGCCGTGGGCGGCAGAGAGCAAGATGGGGGGACGACATCAAGAAATTCGCAGGCATCAAATGGAATCAGCTCGCGCAGGACAGGCAAGGATGGCGAGGATTGGGAGAGGCCTTCGTCTTGCAGTGGACGTAAAATTGGCTGATGATGATGATGATGATGAGGAGGAGGAGGAGGAGGAGGAGGAGGAGGAGGAGGAGGAGGAGCTCGTATGACAATACAATGTGCCACGTATTGACCAATGCGACTATAAACGCGAGCCCGATATAGAAACTTCGTTGTTTCTGACAAAAGCTGTACTGCTTTCCACCTTTCATTTCTCCAGCTGCAGGAGATTCTACCCTTCCTAGTTGCGTATTTGATCTTTTCTCGAAAGAAGTAATGAGTGGACACAGGAGCAGGGCGCTAACAAGGTCTTGGAACAATTACACTGTCGTGTCTTGGAGATTGCACGTGCGGCGTGTGTTATTCCACCGCTCATACGCTAGCACGCTACGCCCACGTAATGCGCGTTCATGTCAGCAGACGGTCTCCTGAGAGGATTAGTGCATGTAGCAGACACGCTTGCCCAAGGACTAAAATTCATTGCCACTGCCACCAGGTCCCTGCTGTATTTTCCTAGCACAACGGGAAGGATCGCTCAGTAGTGAAAGGTGGTTCTTGAAAAACTAAGGAAAATGATGCTCGGTCAAGGTCACTTCAACCGCTGTCTCTCTCCGCAGCTTTCTTTTACGAAGCAGGGCAGCATAGTAAAGAAAATACAGTACCTATAGGAGAAACAACGCGACCATCGCGTCGCCTGACGTGCAAGTGCGCTGTATTTTTGTTTTACAAGCGCATTTGAACTTTTTTGATTAATTGTTCTGGCAGGCCAGCAGCTAGCGGTGAGGTGCACGGAGGATAAGTTGACGGTTGCAACGTGATGCGCTGCGAATTGGCACCGCCGACCAGCTGCAGCTGTAAGCAATGGGCGCATCGATGCACGGACGAAGCCTGTCCGTAAATATATAGAGTTGCCTTTCAAAGATGGAGGCGACTTCCTAACTAGGAAGCTCGCTATACTGTACACACAATGCCTCAAAGCTTCAGTTGTACCAGGAAGTTGGAAAAATGCAAGCATTCTGCTGATGTAAAAGACTTGAATAACTACAGAGCGACGAGCCTACTCCTGCACTATACTAAACATCTCAAATATCTCACATAGAATAAAATCCACACTTGAATTTATTTAACGAAGAGAGTAAGCAGGGTTCAGACAAGAATACTCCAAAATAGACCACGGTCATGCGATGAATCAAGTAATCGAAAAATCCGCTGAATACAACAAAGCCCTCGATATCGCTTTCATACACTGCGAAAATGATTTGCACTCGGTAGAGATACTAGCATTTCTGGAGGCATTTCGCCGTCAAGGAATATGTGATAGTTACGTAAATATAATAGCCAGCATCGTTAAAGATTCTATAGCCACCGTACTCCTTTGGAAAAGAAAAAATGACAGATCCCACGTGCAGTGGGAATCAAAGAAATGCGAAGCACGCATCAGGAACGTAAAATGGATCTGCATTGTCTCGCTATACCGATTTCGGTACATACGAAGTTAACGAAACGGCTGCAAGAGCAGCAAGACTGGCATGTAAACCATGCCGCTCATATGATGATTGTAATGTTATGGCCTGTCATTTACCTTCGTCATGCAATCGTGTTTTGCCATAGCAATCTTGGTATACATCCCATCAACGAAACGCGTGGCATGTAAATCATGCCGCTCATGACATGCATGTCATGATTTTCATGTTAAGACCTGTCATTTATGTTCTTCATGCAGTCATGTTGTGCCATACCAATTTTCGTGTACATGTACACGGAATGGATACCAAGAAATGGTAAGGGCAGTCGTGGAAGGCAGGGAGTAAGATGGAGTGACGAAATTTAGAAATTTCCAGGCATCAAATGAAATCAGCTCGCTCAGGACAGGAAAGAACGGAGAGCATTGGGAGAGGCCGTCGTCCTGCAGTGTACATAAGATGGGATGATGATGATGATGATGATGATCATGATGATGATGGTCAGATATGTTCACGTTAAGACAATTAAGAAAAACGCAGCGACGAGAAACGGAGCGCTGTTTTTAATGCGAAGCATTTGTTGTTCATATGAATTGTGCCGCCTATCACGAAACTATCATCATCATTAGTTCTCGTCCCCTAGGGTGTGCGTGCACTTCTATGCAATGCCCAATGTGCGGCGTTCGCGAGCGTGCTTCTTTCTGCTCTTACGCTCACGCCCTCAGCCTACTATGTACTACACTGGCAAAACTGGGGCTGGCGGGTGTACATGCTGCACGTGCAAGCTGCCGAAGAAGAATACGATGACAGTGTGCGTCAATTTTTCTGGTACACTTTAGGAAGGCAATCCCTACGTCTTTGTCTCTTGCCCAAATGTGCTGCCAATAACGTGCTCTATTTAGCAGCTCGTGTATTCCCCTTGAATCAAGGTTTAAACAACTCACAGTACAAATATTTCTAAAGCTCTACGATACGCCACTCTCCCGCTCGCAGCCAATCTTCATCACTTCGCGTGATTCCTTTTTTAGGAACTGATGGCGATGATATCTATGGCCTCAGGTCGTTTTTATCTAATGTATGATATCTGAGATTCAAGTTTCTCTGCGGAACCTAACTCCATTAAGGCAGCACTCGTCCTTGTACGAAAATTTATATTTCGATCACATCTTCCCTAAAAATACTAAGCGCCTTCCCTTGCGTATTTTTGAAGGCTGTCTTCAGGATCATCTCGCCCAGTTTCTCTGAGCATTTTGTAATCGCTACGAATGCTGCTCAAAGAGTGGAGAAGGCTGGAGTTTGTATATTTTCCTCCCAGCTGAACTTGTCGTTTGCGCTCCGACTGCCCGATTTTACCCTTGTATACCTAGCAGAATTTTTGGATATTGCTCTGGCGATGAGGAAATTGAGCTCGACCCAGTCTAATGTAATCATTCTTATAGATGCTTCATCTGTCTGTTCGCATGCCAGATCTCCAAAGCTGTCGCCAATACTGAAGATTTTCTTGGTGCTTGTACCACCTAACATATCATAAGTTCGCTTGGTCTGGGTGCCCGATCTCACTGACATTTTTTGTGAACGAATCAGTTGACTCACTAGCAATATCACCTTTAGATCGTCCAGTGTTAAATGTACTGCCGGATTTTTCATTTATCCCAGCCGAGAGATTTTAATGCTTTCTTCACCTTCAGTTCACACCTTTAGTTCACATGGAATACGGACAAATGCCGTTCACGTCAGTGGGAAGTGACTGTAGCAAGTCTCAGATGTGGAGCATCAAGTCTAAATTTCCATCTTAATAAATCTAGTTTCTCATTACCTAACCTTTGTTGGTATGCAATAAAGTAGAAACGATTGATCACTTTATTCTCCCTGGCCGCGGGTTTTGTTCGATCCCCGAATGTTCTTAAATTTATTATTTCATAAACTGCGGTTACTTTGAACAACATGAAATCTTTTATGTTTTGTTGCCACTCAGGATGGTATATGCCATAATGCTCTTTTGTCAGCTTTGCACAAATTTATCTAATCATCCGAAAGCTCGCGCTGCTAGCGCTGCCGACCACAGGGTTTCGTTCCCGATGTTTCTTTTAGAATATTTTAATTTGTTTTGATTAGAACCTCTTCCTTTCTTTTTTTAATTAGATATATAATTTTCCCGTTCTATATATCTGTTACAGGGCCGTCATTCAAGCGTCACCGGCGCGAAGTCGGCGAAGGGAATGACAGCAATTTCCGTCATTTCGTACTCAAGCAGACACAGTGAAAGGATCGGAGTCATGTTTGGGAAAACGAAACAACAAAGTTTAATCTATAGCGGTAGGGCAGCACAAAGAATACAAGGGAAAAAAACACTTAGGCATTTAACAGCGATCAAGGAGCGTTGCAATATCCTAGCATAGGAAAATAAGGAACAACTGAGGAGCTTAAGACAACTAACAATAGCAAGTAGGGCGATGTGAACAATATACAAGAATCTAATTTACAAGAGCTAATGAAACTTCAGGAAGAAAGTTCAGGGGCATAAACAGGTGATGGCATACGTGATGGTGACCGGCAGCGTTGAAGTTCTGCCATAGCTTCGATGTCGCCGGAGTTGTAGCGCCGATCTTTCCGGGAAGCTAGTGCTTGAAGGCAATCTCGAGCAGGTTGAGCTAACTCAAGACGAAGTCCCGATGCCTACGTTGTAGATGTAAAGCGCGCGCCTCAACTAGACGAAACTGCTAAGGATAGGTGGCCAACCGGTACAAAGCCACGCTAACGACTTCTAGTAGTGATACGTGATGATCGGCTTCTATACCATGTCAAGCAAGCGACTAGAACCCTGTGGCCCTCAATACTCCGAGCTTAAATACGCTCATGTTTCCCCTGATTCGCTGTCTGCGAAATCGGGGCGTGTTTATAGACAATTACTCCAGCATTACATTTTGGCTATGCCCAAAATGTATATCTCGCAATTAGTACACGGCAGAGGGAGATGGTCAAACACTTTCTCGTGGTCGCCGAGTCGGCACGTTACTTCATCTCGCCTGACTGACAGGCCGTAAGTGCTCGATACGCGGGGAGTCCCCCAAGCGGTCTGCGCTGCGCATTAGTCGTCTACCTCGGCGCCAAGGGGCGGCCGTGATAAAGCGAAAGCGTAATGTCAGCACGTGGCTACGAATCAGGGAACGGTGCCCCACTGGGCGCACCTGCAATGCTGACCCGTAGCACCCTGTCTCGGTATTTCAAGAATCATGCCTACGGCTCGCGTGGGAAAGCACTAAACTGGCTCCCAGCTCGAAAAGCGGTCTCCTCCTAGTTTTTCCTCGGAAAGGGTCGAAGAGCGACTGACGCCACCTGTGCCTGAATACCGCGAATGTAAATTAGTCCGCCCAGAGGCAATGACATTCCGCGACAATATCATTACCTGTAGTGTGGCCTATCCCCCTCGTGGGTATGTGCTAATTTAGAGGCCGCAACAACAACAACAACAACAACAACAGCGTGTCGCAAAGCTCTCAGTTTGTGCATAGCTTCGCAACACGAGAGGATGTGTCCTCTCATTGCGCGAAGCTATGCGCAAACGCAGTGTAGTATAGCGGGTGGGGCGGCATAGAGGGTGGGAGGGCGTCATGTCGACGTGTCTGCCGCCGTGTTCAGTCCGACGTGAATGTCTTTACGCTGAGTTCGGTGCGAAACCTTGAGAAGCGCTCCATAGGTTTCGCAGTGCTTCGCGACGCGTTTCCGTAAGGTTGGATGACAAAGAAATGCGGATGTGCCGGAGACAAACCGGGAGCAGGCAAGTGCCCATTAACTTTGCTGCTTCGCTAGCCTTGCGCCATTAGCGCGAGCGTCACTATTTCTTAAAAGTTGTTTCATCATCGCGCGCCATAGACGCGTGCTGCACGTACGTGAAGCCTTCGATGACATATGCAGAATCTAGTTTTCGTAAACGCCGATTAATGGTCCAGCGCCAAGAAACTTGCAACCTGCGTCGCTTGTTTAATATGCATTTATAGGGGTTGTTCTTACGTAAGCAACACGCACAATCTACGCACGCTGTTTTGAAACAATGTGTACGGTCAAACCACGCCATCGACTTGAGAATATTCATTTTCGCGAACACCCATTTCGTGCGTGAAAATTGATACAACCAGTAAGCGTACCATGATGCTCTCTCGATCGTGCGCGCGCGATGTACCAAGACGTTAAACATCCGTTAAAGAAATCCCATACCTGTGCTGAGAGCGCAGCACAGTGGCAGCGTATAAGCTCGATTTTGTTGTGAGCTCTCTGCTTATTTTCTTTCAGTCTTACTTTAATGCCCCTTCCCTTTTCTTCCTCTTTCAATGTCTTCTTTTTTGCTTCATGTTCAATTTCTTTTCGTAATCATCCGCTTGCTCTTTTTCTTAGTTGTCGTCGCCTTCCTCATCTTCGTCGTCACTGTCTTCTTGTCAGCCGTCTTCTGCCTATTCATCTTCATCATATTTCTCTTCCTCGTTCATGAAAGCACATGTGGTGGCTGGCAAGATATAGTGTCCTGGAAGACACTATTTCTGATAAGCGTGGTGACTGAGAGCACAAAATGCTCAGCAATGTAGTGAGAGCCAAGGGTGGATGCCACTAACTCCCGCCACGTGAAAACGGTGACTGAGAATGCAAGGTGTCGAGAAAAATTGTTCAAGCCCTGGAGGGGTGTAGTGGCACCACCCGTATTGAGCTTGGTTGAAGTCAACACAGGTATGGAGCTTTTTTCGTACTGAGGCTGGTGGCGGTTATAGACACATGATGCGGCGGGGAACAACATTACTACCAACTTCAGTCAGTGCAGCTAGCCCCTAACAGCTCACGGAAAAAATAAAATAAAGAACAAGACAAAACAAACGCGCGTGTCTTAAATCTTTCAGTGCGTTTTCGCTTTGAAAAGAAATCATATTCATGGAGACAGGTGAAATCCAAGGCTTAACGAGCACCCTTCTGTATGCATGCTGAGTGGACGTGTAAAGATACATCGACCAAAAGGAAAGGAAACTGAATCTACTTGACTTTTCAGCATGAACCTAATTGATAAGAAAGAAAGAAAAGGAAACGCACTTCATTTGAAACGTCAAATAAATTTAGTTTTTGTTTCTTTTTTTTCCGGTGTATCTTTTCACGTCTACTCAGCAATCACGGTAAAAATAGAGACGACACTAAATGGCGACTTGAACGAGCGTTGGCCACAGCTATGAACACACGCAATGCTTATATCAACACCACTTGCACTGCGGTGACAGTGCACGTGTTTTTCCATTGTTCATATAATTAAGCATTTCATTAAAAACAGCATTAAGTTACTCCCGGCGTGACAATGATACATGTTGCTTGCACATAGAAGGGTAGGAGTGGGAAAACATCGCAGAGCGACGGCACAGATGGAGCGGGTAGCAGCCGATACAGGCACGTATACCACAGGTTTCGCATTGCGGCGCCCTGAAGAACATGGTGGGTGACGCTTACGGGATGGCACTGTACAATTTTAGTGTGCCCTATTGGAATAAAACTGTGGTCAGTTTTCTATAGCGTTCCGTTACGTTCAGGCTCGGCTTGCGCCAAGCGACAGATACCACGTGCAAGTTTCCAGTGTTCTAACGAAGGAAGAGGGGTCGCTTCTTTGTTATACGCGATCTAATGTCATCAAGAGGCAGTGAAGCAAAGGAAATCAGTGTGGAGAGTATTAAAGTTGGGATTGTAGTATAGTAGTTAGGACACATTATGGAAAAGAAATAAAGTGTACAAAAAACACTTCCCGTCAGTAGGGACAGAATCTAGCACCTTAGCTTAGAGCAACGAGGAATTTCGCCCTAAGCGCATAGCAATAACAGCCCGAAGGTCCTGTCCCATTAATAAAATTTAGAATATCCAAATCCACTAACGCCTTGGCCACAGAAAGGAGAAGAAAAAGAGATGAGCCGCGCGTTCGTCCTTGCGTTGCTTGTGATGGATTCAGTAACGTATGCCGGAGCAACTTGTGGCATTCCACTCTAATTGGGCAAAGTTTAAGAGTCCTCCAGCTTTTCTCGCCCTCAAGCAGGCAACTTAAGCTACAAATTAGAAAGTGCTGCAGCTTTTTTTTCAACAGCTCGTCTCTTATAATTTCTTGTTTTTCTCGCATTTCTAAATATATAAACATTTTCGTTGCCAGCTTTTGTATCTATCTCCATTCTCCGCTGCTGTTAGTATATTAAAGGCGATAGTCTTTCTTGGAATACTTGAACGCAGAAATTTTGGTCTGTCTGTCACATTATTCAGCCACACGGCCAAAGTTTAAGCACTTTTTTAACTCCCAGCCATCTTGCACTGGTAGCTGCCGTCGTACTTGAGAACATTATCGATGAAAAAGCAAATATTACGCATATCTGAGGCGCAACATCAATACGTAAGTATTATGTGGTGTGTTCCTTCAGTAGAAAATACATAGATACGTAATGATAAAGACACCAGTGTTTGTTAGGCTTCACTAAATATGCGACGCTATAACGAAAAAGGCCTCTGCCGACGATTTGGTGCTGCCACCTCGCAGTTGCCCAGGGATTCTGCGCAAGCTCATGTTTCCCGACGGCATTGCCAGATGGCGCCCATATCTCACGCAGCGTAGTACGGCCGGCAGAAGACTATTGTCTTTCGACGACATTTGCACCGAAGCACGCAGATACGCGGCAACTTTTTTTTGAATACCAGATGTACCTCTACAGTTTCAATGGCTTCATAGTTTGTTGCCAAATTTACTCACCTATCCAACATTGCTTTAAAGGTAAGAGGATTTGTGCACCTTACCCAGCCTTTTCCTTTCATTGGTTTGATACGGCTTTATTTAAAAGTATTTAGGCTCAACGTTTCCACCACATCATATAAAGGAAAGACAACGCAACCTGCATCGCCTCAGTTGCAGTTTTCGGTCGGCATTCAATGTCTTTAGGCCCCCTCAGCTTTCGCTCTCCTAGGAGCTCAGAACTCCATTCGCGAACACTATTTGTGGTTCTATTACGCATTTCTGCACTGTGCACAGCACCGAATATTGGCTGTCATGGATGACAGTTGCACCAGTCTGTAGAAGTGGTCACTGCGCTTCATTGATACTCCACACCCATCCTTCATAGAACTACTGCCTCTTGTGGTCATAGAGAGACGCTGTTGCCATTTCGGATGAAGTGGAGGAATAGCTTAGTGTGGAAGATCGCTTGAGAAAAGAAAGATGAATGATCCATCTGTACCAATTTACAATGCGCCAGTGGGGCAAAAGAAGCGTTTTTTTTATCTCCTTACCGTTGAGCTACCACGTGGCTTATCAGGTTACGGTGACTCAGGAGGACCCCTTTCGGTAAGCCCGTGGAGCCACTGGAGTAAGGTATCGCCAACGGCGAGTCCCCACGGAGGTTCAAGGTGAGTTCCTGCTCCGAGATAGGCGTCTTCTTGATTTCCGATAGACTCAGTGCACCTTCACAGACTCCGCTTGTAACAAAGAGCATCTGCAATGGCATAATGACATTCCAAATTAACTATGCGCGCTGTGGTAGCAGCTAGGTCTCATATATCAAACTCGCCTTTGTTCTTTTTTTGAAATTAAGTGCATTAGCTTGCAGGCATCTTAGTTTTATGCGTCACTTTTCCTTTACTATGACTAGCCGAGGACTGTTTAGTGAAATGTTGGAATGCTTAGAAGCAAACGTGATGTTCTCGTTCATCCAAATATACAGTGACAAATCGTAGCAAAGCAGTGCGGACGGTTCGTTTGTTGGCATAGTTTTCGTGCGAATGAAAAGAATTGTCCTGAGCTGTCGCTATTGAAATATCGAAAAGTGTCAACACTAATCAAATACGAACAATAGACAACTGTGAAATCAATGTCAAACAAATGTGGAATATATTCCATATTTATATAAACAACTGAAACGAATGAATATGGGATATGTTTGCGAGCGAAAATGTATCTTACATTTCACAAGTTTAATCTGATTGAGAATTAGGTTTAAAGTGAGATGATGAGCTGAAAGAGACACTAAATAAAAATATTAAGTTAGGCGAGATCCACTTTTTACCCGTGGTGGAGTCTGTCGCCGCTTTGGTCGCGCCAATGAACGAATTTATTGCATCGCAAACTGCCATTGAAGGTCTCTGGTGTCGCTGCTTAATCATAAGCAACCGCGCCGAAAAGAGGATTTGACGTCGCGATATTGCCTGCGAATAATATGGCGCAGTGAGCTCCACGGGGACAAGTGGCCGCAACTGTGGCGCACTGCACGTTTGTTAGTCGTCATAGTTTAGACACCTCATTTTCAAACTCACGACCAACTACGCCACGGCGCAGTCTTGCCGGCGATGCTAGCGGCGCCCAATTTAAATGTGCCATTCGGAGCTGCAATTGAGGCTCGTTTGGGCTTCCATCACGAGATGGCGCAAAGTTCTCAGTGCGACCGGCCAAGTACTTCTGCGCTGCCCATGAAACTTGCAACACGCCATAATCTCTGGGTGCCCTCCGTTGAGGAGGCCCGTGTTTGCAAGTAGTGCGTTGCTCGCGTGGGTCGCCGTGGCAGACGTGGTTCTTGCTGCCTTCTGCCGTAAAGGCCTGTGCTTACACATAGTTCCGCCGGAGTGGGTGCGTTGCTTTCGCCGGCTAGACGACTACACAGAATTGGTCGGCGACGACGTTTGCACCAAATGTTTCTACTGCGTAGCAGCGTCTTGATCAGGTGCTTCGTTCCAGGTGCCTCGCACATCGTCGCAATAGCGGCAATGCCCTCAGCCCGCAGTGCTCGCGTAAATGCTTGTGCGAGTGCCGGAAGGAACTAGCTTGCTGATGCCACTCTGCTGGGCTAAGTTTCTCAAATGCGCAGCGTGCGCATTTGAGAAACTGTGTGCACATAACTTATCTCACAGCTCTGCTGGGAAGTTGTCTGTGCCACTCAACCGTCACATGGTACTTTATGCACGTGCGTGCTTACTTAATAAGCCAACGGTCACTGCAGTTCAGATTGCCCCTATAGCTGCTAGTCTTATTTCGTATATCATATATCAGTTGCTATCAGGTTTATTGCTTCACTCTTCTGGCGAAGCTGTGATTTTTCCTTTGTAATCTGGGACAGTTATCGAGTGCTCGACATAGTTGTGCTGACGTCATTTCAAAGCGGTATGCCCTAGAGCGATACAGATGCCGCCGTTCCAATTTCTTAATATGGTAGTTTTCTCGCTTAGAACTTCGTTCTCTCAAGCAATGTCTGATTGGTTATTACACAAGCCTATTCTTTGCAGCTTGCTGAACTTAAGATTTCTCTTTAGTGTCCCTTAAGGAAGGCTGCCAACTCGATTTAAAGAAGATATTTGGCCCATGGCTAACAGCGGGCCAACAGGTAAGAGCATGCGCTCCTCGCGTTTGAAAAAGGTGTTTTTAAGAGTGAAATATTCTATGCAGATATTCAACTTTACCTTCAAAAACCCAAAGCGATAAACACCTGTTCCGTTTTCGAAACCCTCATGTTGTCATCTCCTCTTTTTTGTTATGAATAGACACTCGCTCTTGGTGTTTTGATGTATTATTGATTGTTCATCCTAAATATTCAGATCATATAAGCTCACACATACACTTTTCTTCTCGTATTTTTGTTGTGCTTGAAACGCGGAAAGGAGCAGCCGGTGCCGAACAGAAGGCACCAACCTTCTTATTTAACACTAAAGGAAGCAAATAAACAAACGCGCAGAAAACAGTTTGGGCCTCATTCTCTAAATCGGAGCGCCTGTAGTGCGTGCAGCAGAGAAAGATTAGCTGGAAGAAACAGTACAGCGCCACGCATCGTTTGAAAGGGCTCCAAACAGTGTAAGATTGGGCAGTCTAAAAATATAGCTTGGTCTAATACAGATAGTGCACCCGTACGCTACCTTTCGCGAAACATGCTAATTCAACAACTTGTAAGTGGCGCATGAGCAACTCATGTCACTGAGGTTTATTCAGGTGCCTGCCATGAACGTGTAGTCGTAGTTCTCAATGCTACCTTGGAGATAGTAATGTTGGCTATATGCACTTGCCAGTAACAATAACATGAAGAAATATCTGTCCTCATTCCTGGTTGTCCTGTGCATTAAACTGCTGTGCGGCTCTCTTGCTTCCTAATGAAGAAAGTTTTCAAGCTTTGGATTGTTAAAAGCGCAAGAACTCTGCTTTCAGGCGCATCTTAGTAGCTAAATAACTACCAGTGACTGCGCATTATGAGCTGAAGAATATTCGACGTAATACAAGAAAAATAATTGCGAGTTTTTTGTAACTCAGAACTATTTCGGGTAGCGATTGCACAAAAGCCTATGTATTCTATATATCAATAAAGACCATCGCTATACTGCCCTTATATTGCCCTGTCTTTGGAGCTAATGCGATAATTTGAGACTACTACAACAACCTTCCGGGAGAAATTAATTTGCCACTCTGAAAGTTAGGTTCAGAAAGAACACATGTGAAGAAAAATACTACATTTGCGAATCAGTTTTCAAGACAACTATTAGTTCTTGGTCAGTATTTTACCTCCACGGATGGAAGGCATTCACAGGCACCCCTAATTTTCTCAATGGTTTCAATATCTGACACAATGAACTTTGGCTTGCACTCCATTAACTCGCAACGAGCTTCTCCTGAAAAAGAGAAAAACATCGAAAATAAACAAGATAAACAAAATAAAGCCTTCAGTAGGCCTACATTCGCCTATTAGTACTTAAGCCAACTTCTAAATGATTTGCGATGTACGGGGCAAAATACGCCCAACAATCACACATTGTCCAATACACTGTAGCAGTGGAAAGCCACATCCTAGTATGAAGCGCCTAGACGGCTAACACACTGCTTTCTCTGCTGCGTTCTCTGCTGTATATATCGCAAGCTAGTGTTTGTCTCAGTATTCAACGCCTGAATGATGTGGTAAGATCTTTCTTCTCTAACAAGCGTACTATGTGCAGCCTGCACATGGTGATTTAGCATCTAGTCGCAAGCTGCACATTTTGTGAATCAGAATAGCTTGCAAATAAAGAGATGCGTTACACTTGAACCTGAACGTACGAAGCTGCGCACTCAGCGAGTCTCGGGCGCCTTGAATGACACATTCGTAGGCGCATCGCCAGACAGTTCATGTTTCTGCGGCTCGTTCTCGGGAGATGGCGCCCTCTACCGTACAACGGAAAACTGGAAAAATCATTCGCTGCGAAGCGTTCTCCATTGGTCTATACTGCCTCGCCAGACATACTGACCAATCGCCGATGGATCCTGGTCCAGCCGGGAGGAACGGAGGAACAAGACGGAATAGTATTATGCGTTTTGTCGTACTGTATAGGTCCCATGATTAGAAATTGTGCGGATCTTTTTGTTTTGCATATTGCATGTGCAGTTTTGTGTTCAGTAAGTACGCCTGAAACTAATATAGAGCAGCATAAAAGGGCTGCTGAACAAAACGGCCGCAGAATAAAACAGCCCTAAGTAATACGCGCAAAGTAGAACGCACAGCGCGCAAAATCCTCTTTCTAAAGTGTATTTTCCGTTTAATTGATGGCTGGCCTAAGTGCCATTCAAATGCGAGTCTACGCTTTTTTATCCTTCACGATGTCTGCGAATGGGAACAAGGTAACCTAAGCATCCGCGTGGACGCAGCACATTCTAAGGATCAGGGCCCGCACTAACGAAACTTTCTCGCTGGAAGTGTTTGCAATATAAAACCTTAGCTGCCCCTCATACTGGGAATATCACTGTTGACGGCAGTTGCCCAGGAGTAACCAGCACTTTCGAAAGAAAGGCTTCGTGAGTGGGGACCCTGGCACGCAAAGGCGCCCTCTACCGTACCCTTCACGCACCTTCCTTAAGGCTTGTCTTTATAAAAGCGGCAACACCACCAGCAAAAAATGTCCCGGACATAGCGACTATTAACTCGCAGCTGTTGACACAGTGAAAGGCCACTACGTCCCCTTGCCGCAATCCAAACTTTTGAAGACCGGCGGCCACGTGGCGGCTGGCCTCCAAGAGCTCGCCGAAGGTGTAGCTCATCTCCAGTCTGACGTCGTCCTGCGAAAGGATTCAACAGTGTAAACGCGGTACTCATGGAGCCCCCGTATCCGCCTCTTGAGCCGTATCTGCCTCATGAGCGGTACTGAAGGAGCCCCCGTATCTGCCTCATGAGTACACGCGGTACATGAGGCAGATACGGGGCTCCTTCTTTTCCCTTTGGAAGTATACAGCGCTTCGAAGAGAAACTAGTGCTAACGTGCAAACATTCCTTATACATTGATCTGAACGTGGCCGTGGAGGCCGATTGACATGTGCTAGAAGTCGGGAGTGCATAAGAAACGCATGTGTAGGGAGTGTGCACTCACTGCACCCGTGATACTGAATACACAGCACAAAAGTTAGGCACACACGATGAGCACATAAATTCAGCTAAGCGCTTCACTGCGATTATGGTCTCCACCCTTCGGCTAGGTGTCGTAGTGCCTATATTTGGTCGTTCTAATACGCTCAAGACTGTGGGACCTACTCTCGACCATGGCGGCCGCATTTTCCTGTGGGAAACATGAAAGAACGCCCCCGTACATTGTTCGAAGAGGACTTTAAAGACCTGCAGTTGGCGAAAGTTGAAGTACGAAGTACGGCAGGCCTGGTCATCTTACCGCGGTTTGGGCACGTACGTACATATTCAAAAGTATTTCTTAAAATATATACCTTCTGCCAGTACTCACTCTACTCGATCAGAATATGGCGCGTAATATAGATATATGGAATAAAGACACACGCGCGGCAATGCTTTTGAGAAACTGACTGTCTTCCTTTTATTGCTGAATTTATGAAGAACAAATTATATATGTACGCCCAGAAGCGTTTAAACTCATCCGCTCATGGTCCGCTAGCAGTAACAGCAAATGAACGTACGGTAGTGCTATGCGACCGTTGGCCCACTTTTCTCTATCTTTGTAGGCTCAGCGTTGACGATGGGACCACTTTACATAGCCTGATATACTTTACCATGCGTGTGGAATGTCCCTAAGCATCCTCGTTAAAGCTAAAATTGGCACAAAGGGCCACTGCAGTATACAATTGACACCTCACGTTACGTGCCTAATCCCCGAGGCACTCTGGACGAAACGTGGAATATTGAAAGTGACTTGCTTACCAGAGCCTTTTTATCTGCGTGCTTTTGCCAGACATCGCTGAAAAAGGTTGCAAAGTCGACGTCCGGAATGGTGACGTTGGTTGCACATGTCTTCACCACGTTATCCTCTATGAAGGTTGATACGACTGATGTCATGCTTCGATTTTACCACGCTAGTGGCTGATGCGTCCAGAGAGCTTGCGAAGAGGGTCACCAGTATAGCTAGCGTTCCACGTAAGAGGGTATGCTTTTGTTCGAAGGAAAGCAGGTCGAACCACTCTGAAATAAAAGAACTAGTGTTTAATAGGCGTAACTAGTACACGGGGGGAGCATCTGCTTAAAAATACGAAGGGCGTAAATCGCGTTCGTCAGCCTGAAATGCAACACATTTGTCGAACTTGATTGTGTGCGAGCGCAAGGCCGAGGTAGGATAGTATTACTATTGTAGTCCTGGGTTTGTGCTACGCGCAGTTAGCGATGCTCAAAGAAGTTCTCGCCATGACGGCGCCTCCCAGATCTCATAAATCTTTCCTCAATATATACTTACACTATTGCTAGTCCGATGTCCACTACAAGATTCTCCGCCTGATCAAAAAAAGTGTAGACGTTGAGTGACACAACAGTTGTACACATATTTTCTAGCATAAATAAATAATAAGAAACGCATACGATGAAATGGCACGTCATGTTCAATGGTTTCTTTGAGGTATTCATAATTAGATTGCCCAATTATAAGGCCACTGAACGTGCTCCTGTAGTGCTGCTCAATCACGAGGAATAGAGTTGGTGACTGTCCCATGTTTCTTGTTTAGAAGAGATAAATATACTTGCTCGTGTATTGCTCGACTAGTTATGGCGTCACCTTACGTGGTCGTCCATGGGACGACTATACTGTAACCAAGTTTGAATTTTTCGGGGACGCGTTATTAGTCATGATGTCATCTTACGTCGTCAGGTAAGTGACGACCATGCTGTAACCAAGTTTAAAGCTGACGGGGATAGGTGACTAGTTGTGGCGTCATCTTACATGGTCATGTAAGTGTTTTCTACGCTGTAAGCCAGTTGGGACACGCAAATAGTTGTAATACGAGGCGCAGGTGTGCCAGGCGGTTGCTAATCGACGCGATAAGCAGCTGGGAGAGTTTTATGTAGACAACACCCGGACTAAACGCGAGCGTGACAGCTTTCCTGCAGAAAATGAAGAGAGGAACAACAAAGATAGTTATGATGCAGGTACGACCAAAGCTTCGCAGAGATGTACAGCAGGCACGCCACTGGCAAATGATCTTGATGCCGCATGCCTTTTTTTCTGCTTTAAAAAAACAAGTTTTTTTCTGCGAGACAGGCGAACCTGCATTTAGCCAAAACAATTGTGCAACAAATCTCTTTATTCTTGTATTTAGATTGAAAAATTGCCGCCTATCAAAAACACTGTCGAGGAGGCTTTAGAACAGGATGCAGGTGATTGAATGAACGTCCTCCTGGTAACGGGCTTGTTTTTAGTGCACTCTAACGAATATATGTCATTGTTAAACGAGCTTTTACTAATCTCTGCCGCGAGCATGTTTATATATCCCTTCCATTTCGACAGCTGAGCGCTTTCGAATGGTCACGTACTACGAAAGGCGTAGTAGCCTTTCGTAGTAGGTGGCGACTGTGCTCCCAGCTCATGGAATGGAAACAACTTTATTCATTGTCCTTCAGATTAACGACCCGGGCTCATGGCTCCCGTGTTGGGACGTCAAGGCCTTGCCTTGCCACCGCTTCACGGGCCTGCTGGACTGCCCAGCGTTGGTAGGCGAGCTCGGAGTTGCGCAGGGAGCCTTCCCACCTCGCCGAGAGAACATCGGGGTTAAAATCTTTGGGTTTAATTCCAAAAGCATATGCTTAAGCGCAGCTGCATTGTTCTGACAGACATAGATACTCGTGTGATATACAGGTTGTTTTTTTAGTTGCAACACATTTTTTAAAATTAGAAAAACATAAATCGCGGGAATGTCTTGTCCACCATTCGAGTATACGGATTGGCGGCCTCTATATACAAAACAATTTTCGCACTTGTGCGCATAATTAGCGAAATTACGCTAATTAACTTTTTAATTATCAATAATTGGGGGCTGCAGCAAATAAGCAAATATCTTGGCCATGTGTCAGAAAGCGGAAAAGAAGTTGTCCTTCCTTGGAGAAAATTGCGCACGGCACCATCTAAACTTAAATTAAATGCATATAAAACCTTAATTAGACCAAGTTTAGAGTACGCCGATCACATTTGGAGTACCCATCAAAAACATCTTATTAGTAAAATAGAACGAATACAGAAATTGGCAGTAAGGTTCGTATATTCAGATTTCGCGAGGCAGTCCAGTTCTACACACTTACTAACAAGGGCGAACTTAAAACCTCTTTCGCAACGTAGAATAATCTCGCGACTAAAATTTCATTACCAATTATATCATGGTCAGTTCCACATTTCACGTTCGCGTTATTTGCAAGACCCTCCTAAGCATTCATTGCGATTAAACCATTCTAAAGCAATCCACCAACCATTAAGTCGTGTTAATGCTCATAAACATTCCCTTTTTCCTTCAGCCATTTACCACTGGAATAAATTATCTAATCATGTTGTATGCTCTAACACCATAGAATCATTCATGAATCTCACACAGTGTGTTGATTTTGAATAATGAGTTCACAATATATGTATATAATTGTACTTTTGACCCCACTCCTGCATGGGCCGAGAAAGCCCTGCAGTATGGTCAAATAAAAAAAATGAGTACTTTGGAGCCCGGCCTCGACACTACCTATCCCAACGATCAAATTTTGAATAGCGGAGCGCATGTCGGAGCTACACGACCAATTAGTTCCCCTTGGCAGGCTCCTTGAAACCGAAACTGGGCGCGAAAAGAGCGTCTGTGACGTCGATGTCGGCGCCTCCCCGGATTTCGTCACTCGACCGCGGGGCCCAACGCCGCGCAGATAAGAAGGAGATAACGCAAGCTGCTTGCGCGGCCGGAGCGGCGGTGACCACGGGCGAGTGGCGAGTGACGAAAGCCGTGGGGACGGCGACACCGACGTCACAGATGCTCTTTTCGCGCCCAGTTTCTGTTTCAAGGAGCCTGCCCCGGGGAAATAATTGTTCGCGTAGCTCCGACATGCGCTCCGCTATTAAAGATTTGATCGTTGGGATAGGTAGTGTCGAGGACGGGCTCCAAAGTACTCATTTGCTGTAGCCACCAATTACTGATAATTAAGAGGTTAATTAGCGTGATTTCGCTAATTATGCGCACAGGTGCGGAAATTATTCTGGATCTAGAGGCCGCCAATCCGTATAGTCGAATGGTACACAAGACATTCCCGCGATTTATGTTTATCTAATTTAAAGAATGTGTTGCAACTAAAAAAAAACACCCTGTATAATATCTAGGGAGATTCGGTGGCATAGCAGTGGATTGGGGTAAGTGATCGTTTGCAGCTGCCTCAAAGTAGCTGCTTGAGCTCTGGATTGATTGCCATTAGGTGGAGGGCAGTACCGCCGGACAAAGTAGATGAATGATCGCGTAAAATTTATTTCACTGTGCTCGCGTAAGCACAGTGCAGTCACCGCACTAGAAATGGTCTCGTATAAGGCAACAGCAGAATTGACGTCACCGACATAAAGCAAGCATGTGTTCCGCTCAGAGCGCAAAGTCGCTGCCCTGTAGAAGTCTCTACCAAGCAGTGCTGTATACACGGTAAAACTATACTGCATTCCAAAGTAGCAATCTCTGCTACATGGCAGATAGTTTGAGGCTTCAGTTGTGACGCTGAAAGCTTTTAGAACTTTTTTTTAAATACTCCTCTTAACCTGTTACGGTCATAAGCGCAGCTTTGTGACGACTGTGCCTGCAGCTGCATCATCGCGTAAATAATATATTTTATTGCTCCCGCGTAGGTGCAATGCAAACTCCGCACTATAAATGGCCTCGTGGAAGGCAATAGCAGAAATGACGCCCGCCGCAAAAACCAATCATGTGTTTCACTGTGCGGAGTAACGAACTTGTAATTTAATGTTACCGGCTGAACACCAGATAACATTAGGCTGCTTCCCTAGGCATGAACCTTTGTGACGTGAAATATAGCGCGCTGCTTCCGTTGTACCGCTAGCAGAAGCAGTCGTCACTGAATTCTTAAGTAAGATAATACACGTCTTTATTTTACGCACTTCAGACGCGGCATCGCCTCGCTCGCTTGCTCTTACGGCTCTCACACCAACGACCTTCAGGTATCGCGCGCTGTCGAGTCGTCGTTGCAGAGCATCCTGCAGTGAGTGTGCGATGCCGTAACGAGGCCAGACGTGAGAACAGCGACACCGTGCATGAACGTCTGAGCGCCGGACTACCGCTGTCATATATGTGTCACATTGTGCACGTTATCCTAGTCTCGTCCCTATGTCAGTAAAGGTTCTCTGTGTCCGTTGTACCATACTTGTGTGTTTTACACATGGGCCCACGCATAATTATCGCAGTACGCAATACGTCCATATTTTTGGGCGAAAGTTACTCTGAGCCTTGCCATAGTGGTATAATGGGTATTACGCTCGGCTGCTGGTCCGAAAGACGCGGCATTGAGTGTCGGCCGTGGTGGCTGTTTCGATGGAGGTGAAATGAGAGGCACGTTTACTGTCAGGTGTTAGCGCACGATCTTCTCATCCTCATCACAACCGAAAAAATTTAGACCACCTTAGGCCAAAGAACCTAAGGTGGTCTAAATGTCTTTTGGTTGTGATTAGCATGAGAAGATCGTTCATCCCACTGACGGGAACGAGCGTGCTTATGCCCCAGAAAAAAAGGAATAATATTGTAACGGGGAGAATAGGAGATGGTGGACGAAGAAGAGGACGACGAAGTGGATGGCGGCCATTGCACCATCTCCGTGGCTATGTATATACCTTGGCGATCCCTCTTCCCCGCTGACCGTCATTTGTAAATAAGCATCCCTCAACCGTAACAGTTAGTGGTGGAGGTGAGGGGTACCCCGACCGCAACGAAACACGGGAAACACGGTTCCCCAACCACCTGATCTGCGTCGAAGCCGCCGAATTGCTGGATTGCCTCCGTCGCCCCCGGTGTCCGAGATGTCCCACACCGAAGCCAACAGACGGAGCGAGCCAACAGCACCTTCGCCCTCAACGGCGGCTGGTCCTTGGCCACGCCAGCACTTGGTTGAGCCCCGCATGTTCGGAGGAAAGCCCGGTGAGGACGTGGACGAGTGGCTGAACCACTACGAACGGGTGAGCAAGCACTATTGTTGGGACAGCGCAGCGCGGCTCGCAAACGTTGTATTTTTCTTGACCGAGACGGCGCTCATGTGGTTTGACAATCACGAAGAGACCTTGACAACATGGGACCGTTTCATGTCCGATATCAAGGAGCGCTTCGGTGAGTCTGTCGCAAGGAAGAAGCACGCGGAGCAGACGCTTCTTCAAAGAGCTCAATTGCCAGGCCAAACGTGCACGACTTATATAGAAACCATACTGAAGCTATGCAGAATGGCGCAATCCACTTCTTCGTCCTCTTCTTCATCTACCATCTCTATTCTCCCCGTTACAATATTTTTGACTTGACGCTGAAAGCCATGAAAAAAGATTCGTTGCGCCGTCCTTGATGATGAGTACCAACCTCCAAGTGTAATGAAAAACCAATAAATCAACCACCAAGAAGCGCCAAGAAAAAAAAGCAACAAAACCAAGTGTAAGAAAAACCCCGCAGGTTTAAGTTATCCAGCTCAAAAGCAAAAACATTATTGCTTACAATTGTATTTGACACACATCTGGTAGCGTTCGTCTGCGACGGAGAGTGACTCTCATTTTTAAATCGATATTGCAAAAGCCCGGTAACCAGTGTTGCCCGCTTCCCTCCACATACAGAAGGGATGAACAGGAAGATTGAAAAATATCCCGTTCTAAAACTGTCTGCCGTATTTCGAACGAAACCACTGCAAGCTTGAATCCTTCGAGTGATTGGCTCTCTATTGAGATAACAAACAGGAAATTGATGAAGGGCGGTAGACAGTCTTTTTAAATGCGCTATGATTGGGATGCCTATTTTCTTTTTCTTTCGTCATGCCAGTTTTACCAAGCATATAATTCGTTCTGCCGGACAGAATTTCAGAGTGCAGGATGTGAAAGTAATTTCATAAGTCTTTCTCTAGTGCTGTGATGTTGCCGAAGATTTATTTCGTGTTCATACGAAAGACATATGTTAGATACCTTTCGCACAAAAATATTTGGCGCCGAAAATGCATGATACCCTAGTGTTGCGTACAGGCTCCAAGGTCATCTTTTTAGTGTACCTGTTCAGTGCACTCTCAGTGTCCCCTAGATTCAGAATCCTCATCATGTATAGTTCCGCACATGACCGCATTCTACGGGTGTCAGTGCATTGTTTAAATTTCCTATAGAAGTGCGGTGTTGAGCGCAGAATCACTCCTTGAATCGCTAGGTGGGGAAGGTTCACTCGGAAAAGTGTGAAGACTTAGCAACGTTCGCATACGATATTAATTTCAGGAACCGAGCGCGTCCCTCGGGTTTTAGATTCGTGTGGAGCGCGTTGCATGTTTCAGCAGAACCAAACGGTTTCTTTGTATTTCTTTCCGCTGGAGAAAGGCTACGAGAAGTTGTACGAGAGAGGGCGCCCACGAGCTCCGCATTCTTGCGCCTGCCGTAGGACACTCGTAAACGCTGTTCTCCTTTCACCGGCATCTTCAGAGGTGGTATGGCTCCTGAGTAAACGAATAAGTTTAGCTCCTCAGCAGTGGTTTGTTCAGAAACAAAATTATTCTAACACTCAGGCACACCTGCTAGCTCTACAGCAATGGTTTCAAAGCGGCTGAGGCAGCTCCAAAACGAAAGGTCAGTTTCTCAGATGGAGAGGTCGTGGTTATACAATACACTTCATTAAGAAGGCCACATATATATCTTTCGCGCCTATTGTCTAAATGTTTAGTACGAAACCCTAGCTTTCGGCTGTAAAATTAGCAATTATTCTCGGGGAAAGAGAGCGAGACAGGTGATGACACTCTTCCCCGAATGCCTGCAAAACCACCCGCAGGCATTGTGCTCGGCGCGGTTGCAGCTCTGTCGGCGCTGTCGCAGAGGGCGCTGCGAAATGAAGGCCCAGTTGTCTCGACCGCAACGTGCGCGCTGCTGCTACTCCGTGTTTTTTCCTTTATTTTGTATGCATGGTCGTGCTGTTCTCGAAAGCACCCTTCTTGTGCGCGTGCGCGTTTTATGGTCTTGTCTCGACGAAGGTGGCAGCAGAATATTGTAAGGTGTTTGCAAAGGGTAGGAAACGGTCCGTACCGTACAGTAGTTCCGGATACCGGAGCTGTGCGGAGTGTGTGCTTTCCTTCTGTGTCCTCCGAGAGAGGTCGTCTAAAGCAGCGGCGCCGTACAATTTAAAAGGCAGAGCGTACCGTAATGCCCATCGTTCATCCATCTTGAATATAACACGGCAGCTTCACGCACAAGCGAAAGAACATCAAACGAGAACGAGGGCTGACTTCCAGATAATGGCTGCAATCAGAGCTCGTCTTCGCGTGTTGTTCTTTTGTCAGTGTGTGAAGTTGCCGTGGTTTATTAAACGTCGATTTTTAACAAAGAGCTCGCATCCATATAGCTTTAAGACATTTATCGACTATGTCGGCGCCAAGCGCTTTTCGCAGGACATACTATCGATAGTGTATCACGCGCGCCTGCAAGACATTAGTGGGACAGCTACATAGGCAACTTTTGAAAACGAGTGGGCAATATTTGCCTCACTGAGTTTCAGCATATCACGCGGAGCTCGGTGGAAAAGCACTATTTGACGCTCCAAAATGGGCTGCCTGTTCTGCCCACCTATGCAATTCGCACCTTGTTGCCGAAGCGCCCCAAATAACTAACGCCCCAATAAACCACGTAAGGTACTTCGGAAGCCGCCCGCGAAAGCACCTAAACCATGTCGGCCGAAACTCAACAACAATGATTTGGCGCAACCGGCGAACTAAATTTGCCTGCTACTACACGTGTGGTGTGTGCCACGTGCTCGTATGTTTTTATACCATTTTTTTCACATTCTGGGGGCGGGGCGGGGGGGGGGGCCGAACAGCGTAAACCTATGGGGATAGTTATCTCCTTTTAAAATTCTTGAGCAGCTTCGCACACTTTTCTTCCTCTTGTGTTTTGAAATATAAAATAAGTCTGAAAAAGATAGAGAGGAAGAAATGACGAAAGGCAGCGAGGTTAACCAAGAACGTGCTCGGTTGGGTACGTTATATTTGGAGATAAGGAGAAGGGAATAATATAAAAGAGGAAGGAAGAGCATGCAGGAAAGAATTAACAAGAGGACAGTTACTAAGAACACGCACATAGCGCTGAAGCACTAGCATCGGTGAATAGTTCTCAATCGTTCGTGAAGTTGAGGAAGCACAGTAGCGCCCTTACAGCCTTGAGCATGCAGGATCGCGGAGGCCAACGACCCAGGATCGGCTCCACAGAAAGTAGTCATCCATCAAGGAGGCGAAGTTTAGCTTCTAGCTGGCTACGTTGAGTTGCGCAGGAAGCGTAGTGGCAAAGTACAAGAGCGATTGTCTCTGTGCTGCAGCAATTAGTACATGTCGAACTATTGAACATTTTAGCATGGTGAGTAACGTGTATTTGTGGACAGCGTCTAGCATGAATCGCTAAGTACACTTGCACTAATACATTATCAAAATGGGAGCAACTTCTTTCTTTCTGTGTAGATCCTACAATAGTCTCTCGATCTCCAGCGTACAAAAGCCACGAGATGAGTACATGATCTAGTTTAAATCGAACCACAGCGAGAAATCTGTTTGCCAGGTTTTCATCACTAAACTGTTTATGATGATGTGGTCAAAGATAAGGCGAATCCATATGTTTGGGATGATAAAAAGTATTCAGATAACTATGTAAATAATTTCTAGCCTGTTCTAGCTTTGAACAGCGTTTTGCCCTAATTCGCGGTACATGAAATGCTCGCGCCGTTTCAATTCTTCCTTGATAATGCGGTCACAGTGGATTCGCGCAACGATTTCTTGAAAGATTTTCTGAATGAACTTGAAACAGCAATGAGAATGAATTGCATTTTCCATTCAAATCACTCTTCTATTCAGTTCAAGTGATACGACGCAGGATAAAGCTTTCATTATTTCTTATGCGCTGGTGCACGATTAGATCTAACAAAGGAGCTGGCGCGCGAGCTGCCCTTAATGGGCTTTCAGTGACATCCGAACAAACTGTGTTCACTCCATTGACATCCAGCGCGAGATACATTCATAGTAGCGGAACATTAAAGCCGGCATACTTTTCGCTAAATTTGCAATAAGGAAATGCCTTCACGCTTTTAGTTCTAAGCACTTCAGTATGAAGATAAATTTGGGCTTTGAACCGTGATACTTTCCACTGGCGCGCATCTGGCGCGGCTAAGCTGGTGCCGCTCTCGGCGGTGCCTATCTATCGGCTCTCAGCAGAACGCCTCGGCGCAGGCGAACATAATCTTCACGCGCCGGAAAGGTCATTGTCAACACCTCAACATTCTTACACCGTGCTTACCGTAGAGGAATACCAGGCAGTTGGGAACGAACGACCGTGAAAGAAAATGATCTGTTGTGACTCCGACTTTTCTGAGGCATACTGAGCAATTTTTTTAATGCTTCCTTTCCTACTGCGCGGACCAGAGGAATAGGGCTTCAGAAGTGCCGCCTGTATACATCCGCACGGTCTGCATTATCAGGTTATCATGACATGGGAAGCGATAAAATCTGTTTGCACACTTGCTACGGCCTCCTCATTTGGGTGGCGTATGCGCCCAAAATTATGCATGCGGGCCCAACGAAGCGCGCGACCAAGCAACACGGCAAGCTTTGTAACTGCGACCGTAGTTCATTATTTTATTTCTCGTGCGAAAACGTGTAATAGCTTTGTCTTTCAAGGCAAGTACCAAAAGGATGTCCCAATATATTTTCTCACCAACAGCTGCATTCTTTGGGGAGCTAATCGAAAATCCCATTTTGGCTTCGTACAGTTGACCGAAAGCGGTTCTGGCTCAAGTGAGACTTTCCGATTTCTTTTTTCTGGGGGGAGGGGAGGTGGAGGAGAGAGGGGGCATTTTCTTTCCACAGCTAAAATCGATGTTATTCTTCTGGAGGCTTACAGAGAAATATATTCGTTTTTCACCGAAATTGAAAGGTCACAGCGGACATATAGCGCTGTAAGCCTGCCGCCAGCAGGGCGCGTTTCCTTTTCTTTAAAATTTCACTCGGCGACGGGCGACGTCGGTCAATGGGGCGCGTTTCGCGGCATTGGCTTTTCGTTTGTCGTTCCCCGGCCCTATCTCTTATTCATTTTCTCTGCTTTCTTCATATGTGTCTTCCGCGTCTTCTGGGGACACGGGCACCCCGCTGCGGGGCTGTGAGGGAGGATGCTTGGACGGTGGTCGCGGCGGTGACGCAGGCGGGCCCTTTTGTGCGTGAGCACGCAGCGATAGCGGCACTTCGGTCGTTCTGCTAACCGCACCTCGGGCGTCATTACGACGACCTGGGGCGGCTACGCTGAATGTGGCGTCGGCATGCAACATGCCGGTGGTGACGGCCCTGGAGACTCGCGAACCGTTTGTTGTTCGCTGTCGGAAATGCCTGTTTTTGGTCACTGGGCTGTGGCCCGCGCGTGCCGCGGGATGGTTTTGGTTCAAGCGTTCCTTCCTCGCACGCCGTGGGGTAGCATGCGTCTAAGCACAGCGGGTGCCGATTAAACGGGTCTGAGTAAGAGCCAGTACGGCTCGGCTTGTTGGAGATAACCAGAAGCAGGCGCGCGGACGGTCCAACTTCCCCATGGGAAGGTTTTCTTCAAATAATAACTCTTTCGGGCGAATCTTTTGGGCGCCTGCTCGTTTCCGGTAACAGCGCCCGAGCAGACGCGACACGTGCGCAAGTAACGCGTTTCACGTGCGCCATATCTTTGCCATCGCCCTTCGACCTTGGGTGGCATGGTCTGCTTTTGTGTGTGTGTCTTGTTTAGTGCAGATGAATGTGTTTTTTATTATTGTACAAACATACCCCTCTCACCGTCAACAGACTGGGTGGTGATTTCACCAATTGGACCGCCCCAATTGAGGAGGCGGGACAAAAGGTGGAATCGCTGCCCAATGCCAGAGCGAAGTGAAGATGATTCGCCGGCTGAGACGTTAAGGCGGAGCGGTTGTGGTAATAAAGATGGCTCCGCCATGGGACGAGGGCAGGCTGAACGGGTGGAAAAAGTGCTACGCACTGCCGGCTACGCTGGAGTAGGGTCGCCCTACGTATAGTTCAGCTTCAACTTTATTTTTATGTAACAGTCAACTCCCTGTATTCCCTTTTTGTATACTATACTGTAAATACAAGTTTTCATTCCCTTTTGTTTTAACTGAAATCTTTGAGCCTCCTCTTCAATTGCTACACGTTTGCCCGCGAGCCTATCGCCGCCATACCAGCGGCAGCCAGCTCCATCCCAACTCGCCCATGCCGTCTCGGACGGTGCGTTTAGGACGCCGAGCGGGGAGCTGGAATCCCGGAGAAGAACCTTCGGACCACGGTCTCAACTTTACTGGCGCAGTCGACAGGATAGGCTCGCTGGGCGAAGAGCGAAGAGACGGAGAAATTGAAGTCATCACAGCAAGACGGCTTCGACTGGCAGCACCTCCGGTGACTGCCGCCAGCGCAGCCCTTCGACTGGGGACGCGGCGGAAGCCAGAACATCCCATCGCCATCTACGACGGCGACGAGGCACGGCTGGTTTAAGGCAGTCCTCGAAAAGGCATCCTCAGCAGCTTGCTGTACCAACCGCCAAGGCTCATGGGTGAACCACCGACAGCAGTGACGGAGATCGACTTCGAAACTGAGTGAGTTGCTTCGGCTCCATTTTCTCCCGCTCCTGTTGTCGTGTTCGAGCCGAGGGGATGTCATTTGAAATGACAGGAATTAATTCCAGTGCCGTGTGGCCGTATTTGGCCCACGTAGATTATGAGTTAGGACGAAATCGTGAGCTCTCAGAAAAAGAAATGGAGTTTAATCTGATGATGGCTCAGGAGCGCCGTAGACAGCTTCAACTCCTGATAGAGCTCGAAAAATTAAAGCAGGCGAGAGCTTCGCGTGCGGAGCAGGTAGGCGAGGTAGTAGAGTGCATGGCGCACTCGGAGCCCGCTGCGAACTCGTTGACAGTGGGAAAGGCAGCAGTGTCGGCAAGTGTATTGCGAACAGAGTGGGAATGTGCCGCCTCGTCTGAGCCGGAGAAGCAAATCCAGGGGATGTTGCTCGCGACACAGGTGGCCGGTCGCGGTGAGGTGCCGTGCTCTGACGTTGTGGCCGGGGATAGCCCCGACACTGAGCCTCTGTGTTCGCAAGGCGTGGAAACCGAGACGCATGCTGCATTAACGGCAACACGGACTGCCGGGCTTGATACAGAGTTAGGCTCTGATCTGATAGCGGAGGCGAATGCTCGGGATGATGATCAGGGGGCATCCAAATGGCAGGGGCCGTGCGCGAGCTTCGACACGCTTAGCAGTAACGGTTGCGGCGGTGAGGTAGCGATGATCGCGTCATCGCCGAGTGCAGGGGCAGTTGTTGAAAGCAGCCTAGTGGAACGACTGCGCGGCGGCAATTGTAATGCGGACCGCGTGTCAGGTGCACATTCGGTGGCTTCCTCGTTAGAGCCCGTTGACACCGTTGTCGCAACGCCGGTGGCTGTTGCATGGGAGCTGCCCGACTCAAACAAGGAGCCGCGGGGCGAATTAGCCCATATCGGAAGTAGCGTAGCTACGGGGGCGGAGGCAGGCACCGACAGCTTGGAGGCTAGAACCTTGCGGCGCGGGCTATCGCAGGCACAGTGCGGGGAAAACAGCCCCCACACCTTTGAGGCGCACCCGTTGCAGTCAAACTTCTGTTGGCATCGGCCCGCCGAGGAGATGGGAGGCCCTTCGCGCGTTAGCACCGCAGCTGAGCTGACAGTCGGAGCGCGGTCGATATTGGTGGACACTTTGAGCTATCGAAGCCTCTGCGGTCACTGTTTGTGTCGGCTAGCTATCGTGATGTCGCACGCACCGGCGAGAGCTCGCCCCGCTGGGGTGACAGGTGCATACAAGTGGACGGCCCGTGGCTGCCTGTTAATTTTCAGATTCCTCGTGCATTCTTTTGATCCAGGGGGTCAGGGAATTTAACGCTAATCCTTTTGGCACACCTAACGTTGCACGTCATTCGGCAACGACAGCGCTAGCTGAACAGGTTTTGTTATCTATAAGGGGTAACATTGCTTACGTTACGGCTCGACCGCGATCAGCAGAGAGCGGTGGGGCTGGAGCAACTTCATGGTGTGAGTGAAGTGCTGAACTATGTGGATACCGTGCGCCACCGAGCACTGAACATTGACCACTATGCGTTTCCGTGGTGGACATTACCCTATAATAGTGTTTTTTTATGTGTGTTCTATGGGAACTGTATCATACGCATGGTCTTTGATGAGGTAACCTGTCAGTGTCTGGTGTTGGATTAGCTCATGCGGTTATGTAGTAAGGGCAAGCATTTGCTTACGGCATTTTGCATTATGGGTAACGTTGCGATGGTCATGCTGAGGCAGCTTTGCAGATGGATGTTTAGGTTTATGTGCATGCATGGACGTTCGCGCCCGCTTCGTAACATGCCACACGTACCACGCGTGAAGTCTTTTATTAGCAGGGTAACCTACTTAATTCCACGATGTTACCTGCTGGTGTTTTGCGTTCTTTTACTTCTTTTTTTTGTTTTTGTTTCTGTGGAGACAGATTGTGTGCAGGTCGTGCCGCGTTACGTTTTTACGGTAGAGCAGAGCGGACAAGGGCTAGTTGCAGTGACGTATATTTTTTGTTACCCTTGTGGATTGTTTTTGCTAGCTCGCATGAGTGTATCACACTTGCCGGGGTTGAGTGGTGTGCATGACACATTATCAGCGGCGGCGGAGCGCAGTGTTTCGCGTGTTAGATTACTTTGCACTGCGAACAATGTTTCTATTTTGGTTATTGTATATCTATTTTTTACATTTGGCCAACGTCATTCTTTGATTGGCTAGACAATGAGTCAGACAATGAGTCTGTCGCTGCGGGAAAAGGAGGTTATCGCGAGCTATGTGCGCGGTTAGCGTAGTTGCGGTTGTGTTTGCCTCCCTCTGGTTTCTGCGCCTTCTAGCGATAATGGCGGCCGGCTTTTTCTTGGTGTTCCCGCTTCGGCAACGCTGTAACCAAGTCGTTGCGAAGTCTTGGGTGGGGGGTGTAAGCCTGCCGCCAGCAGGGCGCGTTTCCTTTTCTTTAAAATTTCACTCGGTGACGGGCGACGTCGGTCAATGGGGCGCGTTTCGCGGCATTGGCTTTTCGTTTGTCGTTCCCCGGCCGTATCTGTTATTCATTTTCTCTGCTTTCTTCATATGTGTCTTCCGCGTCTTCTGGGGACACGGGCACCCCGCTGCGGGGCTGTGAGGGAGGATGCTTGGACGGTGGTCGCGGCGGTGACGCAGGCGGGCCCTTTTGTGCGTGAGCAGGCAGCGATAGCGGCACTTCGGTCGTTCTGCTAACCGCACCTCGGGCGTCATTACGACGACCTGGGGCGGCTACGCTGAATGTGGCGTCGGCATGCAACATGCCGGTGGTGACGGCCCTGGAGACTCGCGAACCGTTTGTTGTTCGCTGTCGGAAATGCCTGTTTTTGGTCACTGGGCTGTGGCCCGCGCGTGCCGCGGGATGGTTTTGGTTCAAGCGTTCCTTCCTCGCACGCCGTGGGGTAGCATGCGTCTAAGCACAGCGGGTGCCGATTAAACGGGTCTGAGTAAGAGCCAGTACGGCTCGGCTTGTTGGAGATAACCAGAAGCAGGCGCGCGGACGGTCCAACTTCCCCATGGGAAGGTTTTCTTCAAATAATAACTCTTTCGGGCGAATCTTTTGGGCGCCTGCTCGTTTCCGGTAACAGCGCCCGAGCAGACGCGACACGTGCGCAAGTAACGCGTTTCACGTGCGCCATATCTTTACCATCGCCCTTCGACCTTGGGTGGCATGGTCTGCTTTTGTGTGTGTGTCTTGTTTAGTGCAGATGAATGTGTTTTTTATTATTGTACAAACATACCCCTCTCACCGTCAACAGACTGGGTGGTGATTTCACCAATTGGACCGCCCCAATTGAGGAGGCGGGACAAAAGGTGGAATCGCTGCCCAATGCCAGAGCGAAGTGAAGATGATTCGCCGGCTGAGACGTTAAGGCGGAGCGGTTGTGGTAATAAAGATGGCTCCGCCATGGGACGAGGGCAGGCTGAACGGGTGGAAAAAGTGCTACGCACTGCCGGCTACGCCGGAGTAGGGTCGCCCTACGTATAGTTCAGCTTCAACTTTATTTTTATGTAACAGTCAACTCCCTGTATTCCCTTTTTGTATACTATACTGTAAATACAAGTTTTCATTCCCTTTAGTTTTAACTGAAATCTTTGAGCCTCCTCTTCAATTGCTACACGTTTGCCCGCGAGCCTATCGCCGCCATACCAGCGGCAGCCAGCTCCATCCCAACTCGCCCATGCCGTCTCGGACGGTGCGTTTAGGACGCCGAGCGGGGAGCTGGAATCCCGGAGAAGAACCTTCGGGCCACGGTCTCAACTTTACTAGCGCCATCCTCATCTGAAGACACAATTAAAGGGTCATTCCGGCGACTCTTCAGTGTACTCGTATCTAAATGAACTTTTCAATATATATAATTCTCGGTACTGTAATAACATATGTCAACCCAGGGCATTGGCATTGATTTCGTTTTTCTGAAAGCCCGCCACAGTGGTCTGGTGGCCATGGTACTCAGCTGCTGATCCAAGGGTCCCGGGATCGAATCCCGCCCACAGCGGCTGCATTTCGATGAAGGCGAACTGTTGAGGCCCGTGTGCTGTGCGATGTCAGCGCATGTTAAAGAACCCCAGGTGATAATAATTTCCCGATTCCTTTACTACGGCGTCTCTCATAATCACAGCTGGTTTTGGGACGTAAAATCCCAGAAATCAATGAGTCTTTCTGAAAGTGCCATGAATGTCATTGCCTCTAGCCTTTCCTACCTGAACAGGCCGGTGGTTATGAGCAGAACGGTGACACTTCAGCGCCTTAATCATCGCGTTCAAGTTCGGAAAACCTAGCATAACTCAACATATCGTCGGATATACCACCGCTAGTTTCATTTTTCTGGCACCAGCTCTATATTTCTGGTGGTACGGCGGCTGTTACGTCATCGCGTGCGCTGCACGAAGCATCTACGCACTTCGGTTTCGGTTTGAGCACATCGTTCATTCCGTTATTCAAAATTATTGATTCATTGATTTGTGGGGTTTAACGCGTCGACACCACCGCTGATTATGAGAGACGCCGTAGTGGAGGTCTCCGGAAATTTCGACCACCTGGGGTTCTTTAACGTGCAATGATATCGCACAGGAAACGGACCTCAACATTTAGCCTCCGTCGAAATGCAGCCGCCGCGGCCGGGATTCGATCCCGCGAACTTCGGATCTGCAGGCGAGTGTCATAAAACTAGACCACCATGGCGGGGCATTCAAAATTATTGGTGAGTTTCTGAGCGAACCGAACCACCTTGCCTGCTGGAGGACTATCAGTGCAATTGGAAAACAGTGATGTTAGAATACGATGAAAAAAAAAACACTGGAGTTCCCTTTTAAAGGTGACGTTGGCTCAAAGAGATGCGGTGACGGTACGAAGCTACGTTGGCTACGCGCCTCGACAAGTCGCTGCATGTGCGCGGGCTGGGTTCGATGTGCGGCGACGGTGAGTCACATAGGGAATATATGTGTTGATCTCCTTGTAAAAAAATTGCGCGTGACATATGCTTCCGTTAGTTTCAAAGAAAAATATGTGGCAGCTATACGACAAACATATGCAATATGTATGGAGGTTGTATGGAGGTTACGAAATTATGGGAATATGGAATTTAACATTTTCAGCAGGATAAAACAATAAAAATGAGTTTTGAAACTGTATTTGCATGCAAATTGAACATGACGTTCAAACCCTCACTAAGCCGATGCACCATGTGCAGAAGGAAGTTTACTTCCACACGCTTCTTTTGGTCAGTGAAGACTGACTGCGTTATAATGTGATCTCGCATGCATTTTTGCCCGCTTGAATATAAATCCTTACGATCTAAGAATTTAAAGCAAACCTTCTGTATTGGTGCAGTGTTACACTAAGGCAGGCAGATATTTCCACAGAGCAAAACGATTAGAATAATTGGTCTCTTCATTCTATCCTAGTCGAAACCTAGATGCTATATTATTGCTGTATGGCTTGTAAGAACACTCCAGGTGCATTTTTGCAGCCCGCGCCGACGTGTACAAGGACGTCACAAAAAATTACAGCATATCCACGGAGTGAATGATGGTGAGTGGGCGAAGCTCGGGATGTTCATCGTAGATCGTGCCGAGTTCCGGATTAATTTAGTTAACGCGCACGCTACGAATCCTTATGGTTCAACTATGCACAAGTGAAATCTCCCACCGGCACTTCATTGCAAGTCAAGTTCCAGTGCCTATATATGTATATATGGGTGGCCGGTGAACGCTTCTCCAACGCAAGCAGTCGGTATTTCTCAGTCAAGAAACTCGCTAGGAGACGCTGCCTGCGCCAACGTTGTCTCTCGCGGGTGAGGGCGCGTTCTCCTTCTTTGCGAGCTGGTAAGGCGTTCATTTAAGAAAGAGCGTTTCCATCGACGCGCGCCTTTCGCTCTCTCTCTCTCTGTCTCTCTCTCACAAGACAGCAGATGGAAGAGCGAGAGAGAGGCACGCGCTCGCCCTCGGCGAGCGCCGGCGCGTACGTGCCTCCCGGCAGGCACGCGCCGGTGGTTACAAACAAACGATAATTGGGACGAACGGGTCACGCCATAAGGAGCTTCGCCCCTAATAAAAAATGCTAGGAAGAAAGCCTTCTGTCAGGCGCCGTTTACTCAGCTGCCTCACACGTTAAACAACTGGGTCATAAGAGTGTAGGAACAGAAGGATGGCTACCCGCGCGAATAGCGTAAGGCATCCAATTTAGCAGCTAGCCTGTTCAAACGTGCAGTAAGCTGAGCGTTTCAAGTTGTAGCATCACGTCGTCGACGTGACGGTGTCACTCCGGTAAAGTCGAAACGGGTGCATTAAAGCGGTCCATGGCAAGTATTGCAGGATGGAAAGTATCCATGATCTTGTCCGCCATGGTTGCTTAGGCTTTAGTAGCCGTCATAGAAGATGAGACACAAAATCATGCGTACCTGATTCCGCAGACACTGGAGGAAGAACTCCCGTATGACTTTCGAGTCCATTGATGATGGACTGGTTCCGAGGAGCTGTGTTATGTGTCGAAAGAGCTCATTCGATTTTCGGTCACCAAGTTATTCCGATGAAAGGTGCTGTTAGATTCGTTACCACTCAGAATCGCTGGTGCACCGTAGACGCTCCCGCTTGACCATGTCGGGCTGGTCAGCAGGCGGATGATCGAGCAAGATGTCGCGGACCAAAGTTGCTGTGATCGGGTTGAGAGAACTCACCACGTTGTTGTGCTCGGCCGCCTGAGATGTGTCTCGGTGATGGCGGACCTGCGCCTCGACGTGGACGAAGCAAAGTGCAGAGTCCGAGGGCCAAAAATGGGGAAGTTTGAGCGCGTCGACTGATGACGTTCCAATGTCCTCGAGTGGTCGCTCCCCTGAGACTGGGTGCATGGTGTCGAGGAGAACTTGACGATCGGCACAATTGAGATATGGAAAGCGTGCGAGGTCACCAACTTGTACGAAAAGAAGACCCACAACGAAGTGGCATTTATTCAACGGGATCCTGTTTTTTAAATACTACGGGTACCGCCGTCCAGCTTGTATGCGTGATGGCGTTCATCCAGTCCACTTCCTGTTCGCCAGTAGGCCATCAGCACGCTATCCACTCCAAGAGGATACTTCCCTTCTCATTGAAGGCGATATATTTACAGATAGCATTTAAGGCCGGGACTAAGCCAGCGTCTGTGAGCTGCTTTAATGTCGCACATGTTTGTTTACTAAATGCCCGCGGGGCCTTGCAACAGTCTCGCCGCCTAGTTCGCGCCAGAACTCCGTGCCTCTAAATCAGCACTGCGTCCCCCTCTAGCTTCTTCACAGCATTAAGCCCTCGTGCATCGTCAGAACGCCGGCCGAATACCGTCACCGAAGCGCGAGTGGCGCTGAGGCAAAGCGCCCTCGCATACGCACGAGCAACGTCCTGTGGCGCATTCGAGGCACAGCTCAACCCCTGAGGCTCCTGGCAACAACTTCAGTACGATAGCTGCGGTTCGGAAGGATAAAGCAGAAATATATGGCCCCTAAACCAGCGAATATTACCTCGAACAGTATCCCAACGTGTTCCTATCATATTATTTGTTTCACCTGTCTGATTAAACTGCGTATTCTTGATGCATAATAAATAGTGGCGTGTTTTGACGAATCCCCCCAATATGCAGAGGCGAGAAGTCAGAAAAACGTGTCTGTAATGCAAAAATGAGAGCCATTTCTCTGTTTCAAGCTGGGTGCCCAGCGTAGCTGCGTGGTCTGGGCGGCCGGTATTGCTACAAGTTTTACACAATCACACTCAAGAAGTATGGCGTCGTCGTTTTAAGAGACCGCATCCAGTTATGCTGCAGAAGGTCTTCCTGAAACCTTGCGCCGCACACCGTCGTCTCGTCGCTTCCACTCGGCGCATCTCCTCGCAAGCTCGCTGTTGGGCATACCACGGGCGCCGAATGAACATGACAACGTCGGAGTGACAATTATCCTCGGAGACACGCGAGTGATTCGCTATGAGGGACTTGATATGCGAGTGTGCAGGCTGCGTGCGACGTGCGCGCAAAGCCTCCAGTGCCTGTGTGCGAATGGTAGCAGGCGACGGGGACGTTGTTGCAGGCTCAAGAAAGGGGAAGGAAAGTGGAAAGTCGTATGTCCAGCGGAGAAAGGTGCGAGAGAACCGGCACCGACACTGCTCATACGCGTTGCTGGGACGATCGCGTGTGCAAGGGGGACACGGCCAAGCCAACGCGGCGAGCGTCGAAGGAGGAAAAAAATTGTTGCCTACAGACGATCTCCAGGAACACAGTGCATAACAGATTCGTTTAAAAGCCCGACACGGAAAACGTTTGGCTGGCACAAGGGCTGTGTTGAGGTAAAAAGTATTGGTGTGGGTTGCATACGAGTTACTACTACTACTACTACTACTACTACTACTACTAATAGTACTACCACTACTAATAGTAATACGGGTAAGGACGGCGCGCTCACACAACCACAAAGAAAGGCAGGACGACACACATTCGATGTGTGTCAGTGCATGTGTGTCCAGCTCGCTCGAAATGTGTTTTTGATAGTAATAATTGATGCGTTTTACGTGCTCAACAAGATATGTACGTGAGGCACAGCCCGTAGTCGAGGACTCCGGAGTAATTTTTACCACCTGGGCTCCCTCAAAGTGTACATAAATCTAAGTAAACTGCTTTTTTTCGTGCATTTCGCCTCCATAGAATGCACTTGACGTGTCTGGGGGTTCTATCCCGTGAACTCGAGCTTAGCAAACCAACACCTAGTCTCTTACCTGCGACAGTGGGGGTACGCGTTACTAAAATTAACTATAAAAGTGAACGTCCTGACTACTGGCCCTCAAGGTTGAAGGCTGCCGAGTTAAATAATTGAATAGATGGTGTAGTAGTCTACGAACAGGATATAAATCTCTTTTTTTAATATGTTATATAAAGCGTAAAATGAGCAGAGGAGAATACCCAGTTGAGACGATGTTTCCCATCTTGTACATTCGCCTCGGCCTCCCCAATGGCGCTCGGCCCCACCACGGTGGTCTAGTGGTTATGGCACTCGGCTGCAGATCCGAAGGTCGCGGGATCGAATCCCAGCCGCGGTGGCTGCATTTCGATGGAGGCGAAATGTTGAGGCCCGTGTGCTGTGCGATGTCTGTGGACGTTAAAGAACCCCAGGTGGTCGAAATTTCCGGAGACCTCTGCTACGGCGTCTCTCATAATCAGAGCTGGTTTTGGGACGTTAAACCCCACAAATCAATCAATCAAATCCTGTTTGGCTTATGCAGCGACTCCTACCCTCAAACTGGTATGGGTCATGCTACCGGCTCCCCGACGCAGATACCTCTTTCTGTTTTCATTTCCACGAATTATTGCAATCTATTACGTCATTTTGCCGCACACCCTTGCTACTGTTCGGTGACTTCAACTTACCGGACATATCTTGGCCTGAACCTGCCCTCACTTTAAGAACAACCGTGAAAGTATATTTCTCAACTCGTGCCTTAGTTTTGGATTACCTCAACATGTATCATCCCCAACGCGGAAAAACGCGCTATGTTCCAACATACTCGACCTTATATTATCATCTCATCCTGATAGCGTGTCTCCGATAATACATCTGCCAGGACTAAGTGATCATTCAGACCTATGCGCAGTACTGTCCCTGTCGACTACCGACTCTTAGAAAAAACTTAAAAAGAAAATGACTGTTTGCATAAAGGCGATTATGAAAGGACAAATGCCGCACTAACTGACTTCCTTACTCAATACGTTACAGAACTGCCTAAGCGCACCGTCGAAATGAATTGCGCAATTTTCAAAAACAAGTTGTTTGAACTCGTGGAACCTTTCTGTTACTTTTACCGTAACAGGAAGGCCCTCATCTCCGCGGTTTGATAGCACATTAAAGGAACTTAATAGCAAAAATACAGGTTATTCCACTCAACCAAATGCCTAAGTAGTGTTTCTGCCAGGGAAAAATACCGCATGAGTTAAAAGGAAGTTTAACACGTTAATCGCAGACGTTAAACGGTCGTTTTTTTCAACATCACTGCCTAACATACTGGGAAATAATCTCAGACGCTTCCGGAAACACATCAACCCAAAGCCACATAGACCATAATGATTGGTAGACAAAAATAACGGGTATATTACCGATCATAAAGCAACCCATGCACTCAACTCCGTCTTTTCCAGCGTGTTTCGCCCCGCTACAGTAGTCTAGTGATTATGGCACTCGGCTGCCGATCCAAAGGTCGCGGGATCGAATCCAGGCGGCGGTGGCTGCATTTCGATGGAGACGAAATGTTGAGGCCTGTGTGCTGTGCGATATCAGCGCACGTTAACGAACCCTAGGTGATCAAAATTCCCGGAGACCTCTACTACGGCGTCCCTCATAATGAGAGCTGGTTTTGGGACGTTAAACTCCACAAATCAATCATCCAGCGTTTTCACTCTGAGCCTTCTACTGATCTTCCAGAGTCTCCTTACTTCGATGACCCACCCATGTCCGATATACTGATCGATGCCAACGGAATTGCTAAATAATTGGTTCCATTAAGCTATCCTGTTCTGCTTGCATTGATGGAATCAATTCTATATGGTTAAAGAACACTAACCACGTCACCAATTTCTTTTTAGTCCGTTTTTTCAGCAAACTCTGCCATCTGGAGTCGTACCACAAGATTGTAAGATAAGATTATTCCAGTACCAAAAGCAGGGTCATCATCTCTTGCAATAATTAGCGCCAAATTTCACTAACATGTGTCTGTTCCAACTTAATGGAGCATACAGTCTATTCTCACTTCGTAAAGTTTCTTGCATCCTGTAACTTGTTTAACCCTAATCAGTATGATTGCCAAAATATCACGGCAGCGGCGGCTGCACTTCGATGGAGGCGAAATGTTGAGGCCCGTGTACTGTGCGATGTCAGTGCACGTTAAAGAACCCCAGGTGGTCGAAATGTCCTGAGACCTCCACTACGGCATCTCTCATAATCATAGCTGGTTTTGTGACGTAAATCCTCAGATATCAATCATTTGCTAAAGGGGACGTCCTGTGAAACTCAACTCATTTTCTTTATCAATGACGTTTCCTATTACTTCGATCAAAACATACCCGTCGACACCCTGTCCTCGACTTCCAAAAGCCTACGAAGCGGCTCTTTCTAAGGCTTTCACGTTTAAATCTTAACCCTATTGTTTGCGATTGGATATGTAGCTGTCTGTCAAACCGTCAGCAATTTCTTTTCGCTAACCAAAACTCTTCTTCCTTATCTCCTGTTATCTCCAGTTTTCCCGGGGCACCATTCTAGGGTCATTCTAGGGGCTTTTTTTATTATACATTAACGACTTGCCCAACGGTTGCACTTCTAAAATCCGTCTGTTTGCTGATGATTGTGTAAATTACCGTCCAATATTTAACAAAGACGACATTCTCACCCTACAGCTGGACCTTTCTCTCATAGAGTCCTGGTGCAGCAAATGGTTATTGCCGCTAAACGTGAACAAAACCTAATTGCTCACTTTTCATAATTGAATCCCGGCCGCGGCGGCTGCATTTCGATCGAGGCGAAATGTTGAGGCCCATGTGCTGTGCGACGTCAGTGCACGTTAAAGAACCCCAGGTGGTCGAAATTTCCGGAGACCTCCACTACGGCGTCTCTCATAATCGCAGCGGGTTTTGGGTCGTTAAATCCCATAAATCAAGCAACTCACTTTTCATCGTTGTCACTCGTTCCTCCCATCTAAATACACCATAGCCGGCTCAGAAATACGTACAGTCACATCGTATCAGCATCTTGATGTCAACTCATGCACTAACCTTTCATGTTCTGCTGCAAAAGCAGTGCCCTGCATTTGCCACGCAGCGTGCATTATTAGTCAACGCACACGGACTGATTGGACCGCGGTGTGCCTCAATTACCGATTGCCTTCCTTGTTTTGCAACGCAGCGTGCATTGTTAGTCAAGGGATACGGACTGACTAGACTGCGGTGTGCCTCAATTACCGATCGCCTTTTTCCAAATGCAAGTGCTAGTCGACGTGATCAGGCCCATCGAGCCCTGTTAACTTTCTTGCACGCCCCTGCTTTGGCCTCCCGCCTATAGTCATGTATATGTGTTTACTTCATTTTGTCTGCGTTTATTCATCTTCTCTTCCTCTTTTCTTTCTTTTTCCACGTTATTTCCTCTGTGCTCCTTTTTTAGATGCTTACTTGCGGGTATGTCACCCGTCTACCGGCGTCCGCACTCATACTACGCATGCGAGACTCTCCTCTCCCTTCCCTCTCTCCAACAGCTGCTGCAATAAATAAAGCGGGTAGAGAGCGCGCGCACGCGGCGTCCGTCGGCACTCACACTACGCATGCGAGACTCTCCTCTCCCTTCCCTCTCCAACAGCTGCTGCAATAAATAAAGCGGGTAGAGAGAGCGCGCGCGCTTCGCTTCAGTAGTATCTCCTCCTTCTCCGATGAAAGAAGTTGGTGGCGTTGTGTGATGGAAGCAACAACATTGCAAACCTGTAAACACCGCCGTTAAATGCACCGTTGAAACTCCCAGCGATGCTCCGCATCACCCCATGGTCCCCTTCGGGGAGATGGTGTAATTTTTTTTCACTTCTATCTATTCCCCCTCCTGAAAAAGTAAGCAGGCGTTGTGCCCCCACTCGGTAGCAGTTGCCAGCTTGCTACTTCCTTCTTCCCTTTATGTCCTTGTGTGTTTTATGTTACCATACCCAATAATAATAATAATAATAATAATAATAATAATAATAATAATAATAACTCTGCTCACATTTTCAGCATCAACAACGAGGCAAATCGCATACTTGGCGATCTGCGTCTGTGGCTAGTTCCTCCACTGGTAAAACTGCTAGCGCATCTAACACTTGTCCGACAAAAACTCGAATGAGCTTATTCAGTATGGAACCCGTATCGAACTAATATGTCATCCGCTCTTGAAACCATACAGAATCACGCAGCTAGGTCTAAAAAATCGGGCTAATCGGAGCACGCAAGTGTTGCGTCAGGCTTCATCTCGCCATGGCCACCCCACAGCCCGCACGCCAGCACATCTGAAGTTGTTCTTCGTTGAAACGTCTCAGGACCGGAACAATCTTCCTGCCGATGCGGTGCACCACTCCAGCCAAGCACCTTTCAAGGCATTCATCGAAACTAATATCGACTAATCTCGCCCACCCGTCATGTAATAGCCCAAGTATGGGCCATTTGAGGTACAAATAAATAAATAAATAAATAAATTAATAAATAAATAAATAAATTAATATTTCTCGCATGAGCTACATGATTTCTTTAGGGCACAGTGTGTTCAAAGTACGGAGAAAGAGGCATGGGTCATTGACGTGTTGGCGTGGGCGATATTCTTTGTTGCACTACGTTCTCTTTACCTATGTGCACATAGTATTTTGAGAGTAGAAGTGTAGGCAGATATTCGTTTTTGCACGAGGCTAGGTATTTTATCACCATAGGTGATGAGAAATTAGTTGCTCTCGGTGGAAAGGTGGGTCTGGCTAGAGCTGAGTTACGAAAGTGGGTTAGGCAGAAAGAAAAGAACTAAGAGAGTCTAGAGAACAACAAATAGAACCAAATGACGGCAAATGAAACCTGAAGTCGAGAAAGAAAGGATACTGGCTTGAAGGGCGAAAGAAAACAGGGAGGCGAACAAAAGTAAATAGAAAGAAGAAAGGGAGGTGAAAGAACGAGAAAGGAGGGCGAATGAACGCCAGATGACAGAACAGAGAGAAGCTGAAATCGCTGAAAGAGATAAGGACAGAGGGAAGCTGAGATGGCTGGGAGAGAAAGAAAAACGCAGCATGAGTTAGAGCTTGAATGTCTCCGATTGGAGCAGCGCGTTGATGCGCCAGTTCGAGTAGACAGCACAGAAAGGGAAGAGGCCACCTTCAGACTCAATCCGAGCAAGTTGCTTGTGGCATTAGATGAAAGAAAAGATGACTTAGAGGCTTGTTTGCACACATTTGAAACCGTTGCTAAAAGCCAGAATTGGCCGGAGGAGTAATGGGCAACGCGTTGAGCACGTGTTTGAGCGGCGAGGCTCTCAGTGTGTATGGCAAACTGACACCTGCGGATTTCTCGACTTATGCAAAAGTGGAAGCTGCTTTGCCGAAGAGGTTCGGATTCACTGCACAATGCTTCCGAGATAAATTTCGGGCTGGAACGTCCGCCGATGGAGAGACCGCTACGCACTATGCTGCGCGACTCAGCCACTATTTTGACCGGTGGGCTGAACTTCAGATATTCAACAGGAGTACGGTGCACTTAGAGAGCTTCTTATTAAGGAGCGATTTCTCGCAAGCTACAAATCGAGCCTGTATCTCTATATAAATAAGAGAAAAGCTAAATCTCTCGGTGATATGCTGGAATTAGCAGATCAGTTTCTGGAAGCGCATGGAGACACCAATTTCGCCAAGATCAGAAAAGAGGAACCGATAAAGCAAGACAATCACGCCAGAAGAATGACGAAACCCTCGGAAGCCTGTTACGAAGTTTTTCTTGTGTGACCAGTTGGGGCATCACGCTAGCAACTGTCGAAAAAAATTTTCTCGCCATCTCAATGTGAAGTGTTTTAAATGTGATGAAATTGTTCTCAAGACGAACGCCCGTCGCAACGAAATGAAAGAAGTTCAGAAAGTGCCTTGTGCGTGTGCCCCGCCGAAAAAGAAAGAAGATGGTGACGTCGTTGAAGGTTTTCTTGAACGGTAAGAAAGTGCCGGTCGTTGGTGCCATAATGTGGTGTGATACGAGACACTGGCAGCAACATAGTGATTGTGCGAGGGAGCTTCGTACGTAATAAAAAGCTCACAGATGGAAACAGGTTTGTTTGTCTTATTAATGGTAGGGCGAGGAAGCTTCCCCAAGCCAGAATCAACTTGAAACCCCCTTCTATAATTGGAGAGTCACGGATTTATGGAGACATGGAGAAACCACTTTACGATCTGACTGTCGAAACATTGAGGGTGCACCTAACGATCCGAAGCATGAATACGACGAGCCGAGGAACGAAAAAGCCTTCGACGTAAGAACCTCACGGAGAACCAGCAGCGGAAACAAGAACCAAAAAGCTGCGACTCGAGCTCGAGATCAGATTCAAAGGAAACCACCTACATGCTCTGAAATGGCGAGCTGCGAAAAGAATTCAGCACTAACTCCGATCGACGCGGAGGAGACTCGCAAACAGCGAGATGCTTCCACTACCGTGACACCAGTTCTTTATGTGCAGCCAAACGAAACGCGCAGTGCAACTAGCGGCGCAACTTTTCATGAGCATTCGGAGAATTTGAAGATGGCACCGAAGAGTGAAGCATCGAAAAGAAGAGCCACAAGATGCAGTGCAAGAAAAAATGGCATCATCCTCCCCCGATAGCCATGCGAGGAGACTGCAACCCCGTTGGCGAGGGCACAACGTCATAAACCTGTGGAAGAGGTTTGTTTACTTCAGCAGCTAGCGCCATGATCAGCTCGCAAGGAGAAGAAAAAGCACACAAAAGAAGAGCGAGGGCGAAAGCAGTCTCGAGGTCCGTAAACTAGGTGCCCATTAGCTGTGTTGAACACGTGTGTGTTATGATTGCTTGAAATTGTTGTATTGGGTGGACAAAGTGTTTAAGTTTTCATGTGTCAATGTATGTAACATGGTAACGTTTTATACACATTGACACCGTTTTGATCACTCTGACATGTGAAGTAAGTGTGTTTCGTTTGGGAAATCGATTGACGCGTGTTATGCGATGTATTCTGAAGTTATCTTTGACTTGTGTGCGCGATTTAATGTGAAAATGTCGAGACGCTCCCTATGTGGACTGATGTGAGATGGAATCTCATACATAATTATGTGCTATAGACTGTTATAGGGACTTGTCACTTGTGAAACTCTGTGTGGTGTTCTTTTGTGTGCACTATTTTGTGTTTATTTAGGATATTCTTTCATAACATTCTTAATCTCGGGGGCAGTGTCACTAAATAGTGCCCAATTCGTCGAAGAGCCCGGCTTCGAGACGAAGCGCCGAAAACTACCCAGCAAAGAAAATGAGGCGTGCAGCGAAAGCATCCTAATGCCTAACGTCGCGCAGAGAGTCGCCGAAACGTACCCCACGGTGCGTTTCTAGTATATTGTCAAAAATTCAAGAATGTGGCAGGGACTCCGCATCCAGGCGGGTCAGCGCGTGAGAGAGACGGATCGAGGAGGAAATGGAGAGCACGCGCCGACGTAACTGCGACATGCCAGGGAGAAGGAGGCGCCTCTTGTGCGAGGGTACTACCAGTTTATTCGAGAGTTTTCTCTCAGCTTTGCGTGCCCTGAGGCTGCGTGACTCGCGCCGAAACGTCTAGAAAGACCGCCGAAGACTAAGGAATCGACCGCGAGCCGTTGTCAGCAGTCTCCTTCGTCTGTGATGCAGTAAAAGAAGAAAGTTGAACGACACTGCTTCGCGGACCACTCAATGAAATCGGCCGGCAAACTCCATGCTGACAAGACGCCTCGAGCGACTTTAGCAATTAGGCCTCTTTTATTGTTTTTTACCCTATGTAATGCATGAGCTTAGCATTTGGGGTTAGTTGGTTCCGTGTTATATTGTAGCCCATCTATATTTCTATTTCGAAGAGCCATGTTTGTGCGCGTTTGTGTAACTGCCTGTTGATTGAGAATATAATTGTTCTTTGCAGCGTAAGCTGTTATGAGATCACAAGGACCGTTTTTGCGCCGTAGTTGTCCGCCGCCGCCGCCGGTGTCCGCAACCGCTATGGCGGCAAATTTTAGAAAAAATAACCAGGACCGAGGAGATTTCACACCACATCCTTACGTGAATCCGAACCCATATTCCCTGCGTGGCAGTCGAGCATTCTACCACTCCGCCATGCCTGTGCTTGAAAAATCTACACAAAAAGACCTAAACAGGTGTAACGTCTGACGAGGAATCTCATTAACAAGTGTAATGTTACGTGGTAGAATAATAAAACGCCACTACACGTCGGGGAAAGTGGACTGTATAACGAGTTCGAGGATTCATTTGAAAGAACACAGGGCGGCATGGTTTGTAGCTCTGAACCCATTACAGAGGCATCATCAACATCATCATTATCAAACAATCTTCTTCAACATTTCTGTCATCATTATTGCGAAGCGCTGCCCTTTGAAGCAGTTTTGTCGTATCGTGCCATGCGTCACGCGGCGCCTACGCGCGCGGCTGCAGCAAGGCAGCGTCGGGCACAACAGACAGCTGTGCAGAGAGAAGCCCAAACCGCAGCTCGCCGTTGACGCCGGGCCGAGAGTTCGGTTCGATCTCGGGAAAACGACGCCAAGAGACTCTCTAAGATGTGCAGTTATACATATTTGCACGTTACAATACCGCAGTAATTATTGCGCAGTGGGAATTTCCCTACTTGGCGAAATGGTAAGAGTAATGGCGCAGGGGATACCAATCACCTCTACTTGCTCTAGTTTCCTCAAGCGTTTAAAATGGCCTGTAAGAAGGTCGTTCCTCCAGCTTACGCTGTCACTGTCCTACGGTTCCGCGCAGGCCTGGCTCTGTTTTATTACCCTTGGTTCTCACTCGGTCTTTGAAGCACTGCTGGCGTTTTCTGCTAGTGCATCAAAGGGACCTAAAACTTAATTGTCCAAGCTTGCGTGCGGTCATTTTCGGGAACTGATAAGCCGGTCCTTGGAATCTTTCCCGGCGATAGCCTCTCGTGTTTCCTAGCACTTGTTCGGTGATAAAATCAGGTCATCCAACGCCAGCCGTCTCGACTGTGGCGCTCCGGCCAACAGAGCTATATATCTCTCAAATATCTTAGAAACGATTTCACGTAGGCAAACATTAGTTGCACATTGTTTTTCCAAGATATCTGGCGAAAATTTCTGAACACGCGAAATGCATTTGAAGTCACGAAAAAGGAGTAAAACCGGTGTGGAAAAAGAAGGCTATAAATTGGCTTTTCGGTGCATTCCTTTAAACTGGGCACTTTTTTTTCCGCTGTCTTTTAACATGTCCCTTTAAACAAAAACTGTTTCAGACAACCTGTCATGGAAAAATTGGCGCAGGCCAGAAGTCTTTCAAAATTATAGCCTTCCTTAAACTTTTGTCGCTAACCCTGAGAAAGAACGAACCTTCCAATTACTAGTATAAACCTTTCCCTCAACCGCACTACCTTCTGACATTCTGTCCTTTCGCTCTATGTGGCACACAGGGCTTGAAATGCTAAGCGCATAATTTGGCAAGAAGTGACAGTTTCGCATACGTTCAGTATTTCATAACGCACTAAGATGTCCCGTGAAAAATTACGCAGAAGATCGAATATGATTTGGAAGAATAGCAACTTTCACCATAGCAATTTTATTAGAAACTATCTTACTTTTAAAATGGGATATTTTTTTCGAAATTGAGTGCCACCATTGTAATAGTTTGGTTCCCGCTTCGACTTTCTTTTCAGGAAAACACTAGGTCAAAGAAAGAACGTTTACACCCATAGAAACAACTGCACACCACAAGCGCTCACTTTGATTGATTGATTTGTGATTGATTGATTGATTTGTGGGGTTTAACGTCCCAAAACCAGCTCTGATTATGAGAGACGCCGTAGTGGAGGTCTCCGGAAATTTCGACCACCTGGGGTTCTTTAACGTGCACTGACATCGCAGAGTACACGGGCCTCAAAATTTCGCCTCCATCGAAAGGCAGCCGCCGCAGCCGGGATTCGATTCCGCGACCTTCGGATCTGCAGCCGAGTGCCATAACCACTAGACCACCGTGGCGGGGCCAAGCGCTCACTATCAACTGTTTAATCACACATGAAAACAAACAGATTCACTCAAATGATGCACATCGCGTGTGACACTAAGAGGCGATCAAGCTTAACATCTATGGCACGTGTTTAACATGTGCTAATTAAATTGAACTCTTCATCGTGCAATGCTAGAGAATGGGTGACTGACACAGAGCGCGGCGTTCTTAGTGATGTGATATGCCTCTGAGATTTCTGTTGTATTTTGGTTAGCGTGACGAAACAAAATTGTTGTCTTCTTTAAAAGGGGACTACAATGGCATGAACGAAAATGCATGGCAAGATGAGATGTTGCTGCTTTCAGTCATTGAATTACGGTGCTCGGCGAGACGAACATTAATGCAAGGACGACGTGCAAGCAGCAAAAGACGAAGAAGAAGGAAAGAGCGGGCGTGCGCGAAGATTTGTCCGGTGCACAGCACCTCGCAAAGCTGCGCGTTTTTGGATAGCTTCGCTCGACGAGAGCAAGCGTTCTCTCATGGCGCGAAATTATGCACAAACATAGTGTAGCAAAGGGGTAGGACGGCGTCAAAACGGGGCCACGCGTGCCTCTCCAGCCACCGTGCGTGGCTCGACACGACCGTCCTTATGGTGAACTCGATGCCAAAGTTGGACAAGCGTTCACTGGGCCTCGCAGTTCGTTGCGAGGCGCTTCCCGAAGCCTCGGGCCACGACGAAATGTGGTTGGGCAGTAGACAAACCCAGACGAGCATGTGCCCATGAGATTCGCTGGTTCGGAATCTTTGCACCACTCTAGTGCAAGCTTTGATCACCTTTATCTCTTTTTTTTCGAGTAGTATCACCCGACAGGTCAAATGCGCATGAATTTAGGTATTTGTATTTTAGGCTTCGGGCACGTGTATTTCGATATCTGCATTCCGTAATACGCCTCTGTTTATCTCGGACCAGCCCTGCTTCCCACCCCTTGTGACACAGAATGTACACCGCATAGAAAATCAACAACGCCACTTGGGAACAACAGATATGCGCAATTGCTTGGGATAGCCATGCCGCGTGGCTATGAGCTAGGTAACGTCGATGTAGGTTCTGGTACAAGTGTGTCCCAATATTTCGCCGATGTAACGCAAAGGACGGTGGATGGAAAAGTGCGCCATGTTGCCCAGCGGGCGGCGCCGTCTCCGATCTAGCAACCCATTGGCTTGGGTGAATGCTCGCGTTTGCATGGACAGTATACGGGCGGCTGCAGTTTTGTTGTTTTTTAGTCATAGCGCTCACAAGTTCACACAAATTGAGGCTGAGCGTGTAATAAGTGAATGTGTGGGGAGTCCCGACAAGGCGCACTCTTTGATGATCATTTATTTTAACACAGGGCGTCGCGAAAAAGTCGCAAAGTGTGCGAGCCATATATTTACGGCACCGTCCCTGTTTGCAAAGCTTGCACATGCTCCCACAATTTCTTGCTGAGCAAGAGCACTCTTCGGTGGGAGGCTGCCTGGAGCAGCTAGAGGACCGACCTTCAGTAGGCCACTTGGTGTAGGCTGAGAAGTTTGTGGAGGCTTACTTCAAGTAGTTCCTGCCCCGCCACAGGTGTTCTAGTGGTTATGGCACTCGGCTGCTGATCCGAGGGTCACGGGATCGAATCCCGGCTGCGGCGGCTGCATTAAGATGGCGGTGAAATGTTGAGGCCCGTGTGCTCTGCGATGTCAGTGCACGTTAAAGAACCCCAGGTGGTCGAAATTTCCGGAGCCCTCCACTACGGCGTCTCTCATAATCAGAACTGGTTTTGGGACGTTGAACCCCACAAAACAACAACACGTAGTTCCTACCCTAACCCTCTATTTCCTTGCCTCTTACCTTCAAAGCGGATCAAATATTGCTTTCATTCATTGCTTCATTATTCGTCAAAAAAGTTGCAGTGTTACGTAACATAGCGTCCGCATTTTCTCCCCGTCCGGTGCGCTGCTTAAATTAGGTCATCAATGTTAGTGATTAATATTTCAGAGTAGACGCGATCTGACCGTTATCTAAAAATTAGGCATGTTACAAATACCTGCGCCTTAGAACATTCCCGTGTGAACAACTGCCCTCAAATCGAGAAATGCCGTTGAACTAATGTATTTTCATTAAATAGCCATTATAGTTTTGACTTGGGCAGTACCAAGACATTTCCGTCTCGTCGTCACGTTCATGCGCGAAGACGATGTACTTTACTGCACGCACGCACGCATGCACGCGCGTGGGCTGCGTTGTTGAAATTCCTGTTTGCGACGAAGCGACAAGCGCAAAACAAAAATCAGAGTGCTCAGAGAAATGAAAAGAACACTGTCGTTTAAACAGTCTGCGCGGTAAAACAATTCATGCACAAAGACTCATTTCGCTCACGTCACGATACACATGAATGCAATTAAGCGAAAGTGGAAGCGGGGTGTCCTGATGGAATAACCTTTGCAGTGCAAGATTGCTTCTGCTTCCACTGTGACAGCACTTGTGCGTTTTACATTAGCGTTGCCTCGTACAAAATCTGGAGAGAGAGTTGTCCCAATGAGCAACAGGGGCTATCTTCTTGTACCCTATGTGGGAGCATGCCTCAGCGTAACGGGAGGGAGGGGAAGGGAAATGAGCAGCTGCACGTACGCCAGAACAAGGCAAAGAGTCCACCCTCTCTTATGTGCTTGACGTTCCACGATCACGTTTGGTCATTTCTGCACTGGCTGCTCGGCATGCCCCCTGCGGGAGTAATATGGGAGATTACACGCTATTGGAGCACTGTGGTATTATTCTAGTGCATGACAATTTCTCCTCGCTCGAGAAGGATAGTGATTTACGGCTTATTATGCGCCAAAACCAGGGCATGTTTATGAGCCAGACCGTAGTAGGGTACGTCCGATCAATTACGAACGCCGGTGGTATTGTCGCATCCAGTTTAATCGAAGCACTGGGGTAATTATAGTTGCATTCCTCCACCTTCAAAACGTTGCCGCCGCAGCAATTGGAATAAGCCTTTGGAAAACTTGCAGCGCCGCACGTCCCCCTGGCGGCAGAGCAAGCTCCGCCACCAGAGGGCAGAGTGAGAGGGCACGGTGGCGAGCTACCGCCCATACGAATGATAAAGAGAGTGTCTACAGTCCTTCATCGATTTCCTCATTTCGTTTTATCTCAGTAAATAGTGTACTATTCGAAGTGTACAAGAGCGTAGTGCTTTCACTCAAAGTCAGGAGAAATTCCTAAAGAATTTTTTTGTCTCCGTGGTCACCCGCTCTAGCAATACTGGTTACTTGATTGTTGAAGTATTAATTGAGAAATAAAACTTACTACCAGGAACGCTACCAGACGTCGGTAACTACATTTGTAGGTAATGAAATTTCGCTTTGAAGGAAGATAGGTGAACGTGCATGTGCATTTATTGGTTTTTCTGAACTATTGGGCTTTGACACACACGAAACGGGGGTGGCACCATCACTCACTTTTCTCGCGACTTTCAGAAGCAACTCAAAAATATTATCCCCTTTTTGTTGGGTACAAGTATGCTCGGTTTTTGTCGAAGTGAGAAAAAATGATCTCATTTTCACCACAGCCAAAAATCTTTTCCTAGGGCTAGACAGTCCTTTTAAGGCGCTGTGCGTCATCGTGATTAGGTAAGAGGTGTTAGTTCAACTAGTACTGAATCCTGGGCAAGGGTACAACAAGGATTTCATAGCCCTAAGCATGCGGAAGAAACACAAAAATTATGGCTGCTCAATTTGCCACCAGGACGGCTTTTCTTTAACGCGCTCAAATGTCAAGGTATGCTTAGGCCGCATTTTCTTGCACTGATTTACGTTTCATAGGCGCCTCTGAGATTGCTGAAAATGTGTTTCGGTTTTATCTTCTTTTCGAGCAAAACATTCTACTGCATTATGTGGTAAGTAGGCCGATTCGAACGAAATATGCAGATATGAGGCGAATTTAGACATTTCTTCCGCACTTCTGCGCATGTCTCTAAGGCGACGTATCGCCTTCGACATCCACGTTCAACAGCTCATTATGGATGCTTGAGAGGCATCCTCAAAGACGAATTCCGAATGCTTTCTTGACCAACTTGACCAATTGGGCGTGTAACAGAGCCAATTGATACAGTGAGAAATCATGACTTATATAACGCTTACAGCAGGACGCGGCTTTCCGCAATTGGGCCAATAATTGCACATAGGAAATATTCGATGAACCTTGAGTTCACCGACAATTGGAGAATCTTATCGGTTTCAAATATTCTCTCTTTTGTGGCACTCATCTGCTCACACGATTGTGGAGGAAGAGTTGCGATACCCCTTATTGTGAGAAAGAGGGCGCCGGAAATACTTACCGGCCACCAGAAAGATGAAATAATATCAAGAGGACGTGCCTTTTTGAATAGCTATTTGACATGAGTTGATCTTACTCTTTGTTAAAGATGTAAAGACGTGGATACCCCATGCAAAGTCAAAACAAAACAGTGCATTGACATCGCCCTGCTGAACTGAAGGCCAACAAAATTTAGGTGTCGCTGTGAATTGGCGTTGTTGTGAAATGGCGACGCGGAGGCAGAGATCTTCTGCATAGACAAATCAAAGAAGACGGCGCCGCTTTATCACTAAGTTTTAGAATATAACTCGATTATACAGGAAAGTGAGGGAGAGTTGTACGAAGCTTAACCTGCCACGAAAAGCATCTACTAGTAAAGATATTCCTCATAACGGGCAAACGGTCGTTAGTTATTGAAAGACCCTCCTATTTACGGTTTAATAGCTAAACTTCTTTTAATTCCTACAGCAATTTGCAAACTATGTGGCATATTGAAACGGAAAAAAAGAAAGCATGTGAGTAGGTGCTTGCGCGTGGCGAAAGTACAACTGAAAAGTGCTATAAACGAACGATTGATGATGTACGCAGAGATGCTACTGAACAGGCCATAAGAAAACATATAGGACTTTGCTTTCTTTTTAATAAATTGCCCTTATCCCATAAAGCCTCCACGCCTTCTACCTCCCCTGTTTGGTCTAGTAATGGCGTAGAGCTTCAAAGACAGAAAGGAATCGCTCTTCGTATTCTAGGTTGCCAAAGTCAATTCATTTCTTCAACAGACATGTTACTAAATGCGAACCATTTCTTTGCGAACTTACTTCACTTTCGCCATATCTATCTATCTATCTATCTATCTATCTATCTATCTATCTATCTATCTATCTATCTATCTATCTATCTATCTATCTATCTATCGAGCCGCCTACGTGTCGTGTCGGTGCTCTCCTGCTCGTTTTTTTTTTATTGAAGTGGTGAATAGGAGAGGTTAGTGCCTTTAGTGTGGCACCGGCTACTCCTTCTCACTTAGCAATCTTAGAAAAGTTTCAATGAAGAAAAAAAAAACAGCATGAAAGATAGTTTCACAAGATATACACATTTGTCACACTAAAAAGGTCAGCGCTATATACAGTTCGACAGTGCGTGGATTAGAGTTCCATGCCGAAGTTCACATAGGAAGCGTGTGCACATGCGATCAGAATAGTTCATATGTACGTCTGTGCGAAACAAAATACACACAACACAAGTAATTAGACACAATCTGAAACATGTGAGAACAACAATGAGCACTGTTGAATACACAGGGGTGACATTATTCATTGGGTCTTTGGAATCAAGCCAAAGTTAATATTTCCAGAGGATATTTGTATCTTCTAAGAACTTTTTTAGTGCATATAGGGCTCTTTTCTGAAGGACCGCTGTTGGCCACGGACCAAGGATCTTTTTTAGGGTAAAAGGTCTTCTATCTAAAAGCGACAAATTGGCTCGCAGCACACTCCGTGGGGAATCGTGCTTTGTGCACTCGAGTAGAAGATGATGTATATCTTCGTCTGGGTGACCACATGAGCACTGCGGGCTAGACACACGTTGGATCCTGTAGAGGAAGTGCCTCGTAAATGCTGTACCAAGCCGCAGGCGGTGTAGCAATGTTTCAAACTTTCTATTTTCGTTCAGACTTGTTGGAATCGAGAGTTGGTTGTATGCCTGGGTCGATGGAAAATAAGTCTGATCTCTTTGATTTTTCGTCAAACCAACCTTCTTTGCTGAGCTCAAAGGACATTTTTCTCAGGAGTAGACGGATTTCATTGCGCGAAATAGGAAGACCGATTGTCTCTTCGTTACTGTGTGCACGACCTGCTGCTGCATCCGCTGCTGTATTACCGGGAATATTGCAATGTCCTGGTATCCACTGAAGCGCAATTGTGTGGTTCATAGCACTTGCTTTTGTGTGTTCTTTGAGCGTCTCATACAGCAATATACTATCTATAGATCTTTTCTCATTGCTTTTTAGTGATGCAAGGGCTGCTTGCGAGTCACTAAGAATAAGCCATTTTTGTGCCTTTTTTACCGTTGTAATGAAGCGCAACGCACAGAGGATTGCAAAAAGCTCTGCAACAGTGGAGGACGTCACACGAGAGATTTTAAATGTTTGCTCTATCGACAACTGTGGTACAACAAATGCAGAAGTAGATGAGTTGTTACTGCACGAACCATCTGTATAAACGTGGACGTATTGTGGATATGATGAGTAAATTTGGAATAGCGCCAATTGCTGAGCGGCTGCCATGAACATGTCTTTTTTAGATATTATTCCCTCGACTGATAGTTCCACTTTAGGCTTTGTTAACATCCAAGGAGGGTAGCTAATGTCTACCTCAGATATTTCGAAACACGGCAGTGTTGCTTTGTATTGACGAACAGTATCGTGAATTCTGCTTCTGTTTCTTTCGCTTAGTGCGTAACCTAAGGGATGAGCCTCGTGTTGCGTTAAAATGCGATAAACGTGCCTGCAAGTTTCAACCGTTCGCAAGACTGGAAAAGGCGGGTAGCGAGCTTCAGCGACTACTAGTGAACTCGAGGTCGCCTGCGGGACACCAAGACATATCCTCAGCCCCCTTGCGAGTAAGCGCTGGAGACGTTCCTCAGAACTTTGTGATAAGCCATGGAGAATAGGCGCAGAATAAGCAATTTTTTGCTTTATAAGGGCGTTATGCACTTGTAATAGGGAAGAGACTGATCCTCCCCATGTGGTTCCAGCTAGTCGGCGAAGTACATTTACTACTGAGTTCACCTGCTTCTCAATACCACGGATATGAGACGCCCACGACAACTGCCTGTCAAGAGTAATGCCAAGAAATTTATGTTCTTTCGCGAACATCAAAGATTGTCCCTCAAGTGTAAGATTGAAGTCCTTCAGATGTCGCCTAGTGAAAGGCAGGACTGCGGTTTTCGCGAGCGAGAGACTCATACCTCTTTCTTTCGAAAAGTGATGTATAATGTCGAGCCCCTTTTGCAGTGTTGATTGTATTTCTCGTGCATGCAGCCCAGATGCCCATATGCAGATATCATCTGCGTACAATGAATAGTGCAGGCCTTGCGGTAGCTTTCGTGGTAAGGCAGCCATGACACAATTGAATAGAAACGGGCTAAGAACGCTGCCCTGTGGAACGCCCTGTGTGACGATGTGACAGTTGCTTTTACCGTCGCTTGTCTCCATAAAGATTTTTCTTTCGCTTAAGAAATTGGATATCCATCGCAGTGTTCGACCGCTTATTCCCAGATCTAGCATGCCAGCAAGCACGTGTACGTGGTTTACTGTGTCGAATGCTCTCTGGATATCTAAGAATACTGCAACTGTCAAATTCCCACACATTCGTTCATGTTCAATGCACGTGACTATGTCTATCACAGCATCCATGGCACTCCGCTTTTGTCGAAAGCCTGTCATGTAGTTCGAAAGCACCTTAGTGTGTTCGCACCACCACTGCAGTCGACTGTCTACCATCTTCTCCATTAACTTACAAAGACAGCTTGTGAGACTGACGGGCCTGAAGGAGTCAAGACAAAGTGGAGTTTTCCCTGGTTTGAGTAGTGGGATTACCCGAGCTAACTTCCACGAATCTGGAAAAGCTTCTCTTATCCAAATATTATTAAATATCTCTAGAACAGCATTTCTGCCTGCTGGTCCGAGGTTCTGTAGCATCATATACGTTACGCCGTCTGGGCCTGCAGCCGTCTTCTTACTACATAACGCAAGAGCACTTTTCAGTTCGTCTAAACTGAATGCACAGTCAAGTTGAGGGTGCCGTGACATAAAGCAAGCACGAACCTTCTGATCTTGAAGCGCTACGGAATTTTGAAGCTCTGGGCAACTAACTGATACTCCTGGCCTAGCTATAAACTGGCAAAATTCGTCAGCGACAGCTGTTTGTGGAGTGTTTCGGGCTACAGCAAGGGCTCGGAATGGGTGGCTCTGGGTAACGGGGCCACTGAGGGATCTTATAATGGTCCATATTTTTGGAACTGGAGTGAATGGGGACAGTGACGTACAATATTCGCGCCATCGCCGTGTACCTAATTTCTGTAAGCGTCTGCGCGAATTGGAGTGAACTTTTTGAGCGATCATGTAATCGTCAAGTTTTCCGCTGCGACGGTAAGCGCGTTCTGCTCGTCGCCTGATTGCTCTAAGACGTTCGTATTCCCCATCCACTGCAGAGTACTCATTCGGAACAAGAACTTGTTTCGTACAATTATTATAAGACTCGCACAACACGTCTGTAAAACTTTCCAAGGTCGGATTTTCGCACAGTGAGTTAGTTATGCAGTGACTAAAATATTGCCAGTTAGTATATTTTGAGTAGCGGCGGGTTCCCGGACTCCGTATAAGCCTATGCTTTACTAAAATTGGAAAATGGTCACTGCCATGGGTTTCAATATCGGTCGACCACTCAACGCCATCGAGAAGGTCATGTGAGCACAGCGTGACATCTATACAGCTGGAGTAGCGATACCCTCGCAGAAACGTAGGAGAGCCATCATTTAACACCACAAAACCGCATTTTTCCGCGGCACACTCGACAATGTTCCCACGAGAATCATTATGTTCACTACCCCAAATGACGTTATGTGCGTTGAAATCCCCACAAACCAGCACAGATGACTCCGCAATGCTAAACATATTTTCTAACTTGTCTACAGCAATTCTGCTAGAAGGTTGTAGATAAAGACTTATCACTGTAACAGATGTGTTCCTAACCGATATCTTGCACGCTACAAACTCCGGTATTTCAGAATCGCTCGACGGCACTAAACATGATGGCAAGTCTTTTCTGACGCATAACATTGCTCTGCTAATTCCAGTAACACGTGATGATTTATAAATAACATAATTTGAAAGACGGAAGTCGTCTCCTACGCCTGCCTCCTGTATACATAGTACAGGAAAGTTATGCTGAGCGAGTAGCTTGCGAAAGTCAGCTGACTTGTTTCGAATGCTATTAGCATTCCACTGAAATATGAATACATTGTCATAGCGACTACTCATTGTAAACCTGCCGTGACTCTGATGGTGGTTGTGGAATCACCAATGACCCCATAGACAGCAGCGCTTTTACCTCTGGCAAGTTGTTTGCTTGTGGAATGGCGCTGATGATTGCACGGAGAGCTGTGAAAAGCATGGGCAGGAGCACGTGAGCCATAGGTACGGGCGCGTAATCACTTGTCGACGCTGAAGCTCCAGGCGCGGTAGTAGCAGGTTGTCGAAGTGCTGCTTGAGGTGTTCGCTGAGATGACTGGTTTCGCTGGGGCGAATGCTGACGTCGCTGATGTGGAGTCAGATGAGGTTGCTGGTGCAATGGAACAGGTTGCTGCTGAGCGGAGCGGCCAGACTCATGTGATGTCTGGGCACAATGGGCCGCATTCCCTGTAGACTGATCGTGACGCTCGGTGATGGGACCTTGACGACCAGGTCGCTTTAAAGTTGCCGAATAACTGCGTTTGTCTCTTTGCTCCTGCTCTTGGTTGGAGATAGAAGGCGCGTATCTTACGGTGTCAGGGTTGGGTGATGGCGCATTATGTGGAGGCAGTCTCCCGTAAATCAGCTCGTGTCTACGCAGTTTCGAGGCAGCTATGTTCTGCGGGCACCCGGAGTACGAAGCTGCGTGGTACGATGCTGCGTGTCGTACTGACTTGCACTCCGAGTGGTTGTGGTCCTCTGAACAAATCTTGCAGCGACGTGGGCTGTGACAGTTCTTCGCTAAATGGCCAAATCTTTGGCAGTTGTAACACCTCAGCGCAGGGCCTAGGTATTCCTCCACTGAATGACTCGTGAAACCCAAATGAACTCTCTGCGGCATTGGTTTGTCTTCTCTGAAGTGTAGAATAACCGTTCTCAGGGGGTGAGATACTACCGACCCATCTTCTTGACGATTAAATCTCGCCTGACGGCGGGCAGATGTCACTCCAAATTCCTTGAGGAAATCAACCAGCTGTTGTTCTGTGTACTGAACTGGCACATGGCGTATCTTACCGACGTTCCTTGTATAAGATGCAGGAATAGATGTCTTGACTCCCAAGCCAGCCACTTCGCTCATCGACAGAAGATGTCTTGCTGATGACAATGAAGCAACGTTGACAGAGAAGCTCCCATATCTGTTCACGCGAAAAGACTGCACCTTTTCCTTCGCCGCGGCAACAATTTCTGATGCAGCGCGGTTGGGGTTAACTTGCCAGAAATTTGAGCCTTCCTCTGATGGGCGAATAACAACTGGGATTCCTTCAGGTCTCTTCTTTTTATAGGACACTAAAGTAAACGGCGTCTCATCACAGTCGATGTCTTCGTCTTCGCTTAGGTCATAAGTGGATGTCTTGTCTTCGTCAACGCGGAGTTTCTTGGCTTCGCTTTCGCCTGCGTCATCCATGTTCGCCGAAGGTGCACTGCCGTTCGCAGCAGCGTTGAGGACTAGCGTCGCCGGTTTAAGAACATTAGTCGCCTGCTGAGGAACATCTGAACGCTGGGCCGAGTCTGCGGCACTCATGTGCCTCAGAACGCGCTGTCTGTCATATGGCTCGTGCCGGCGTTCTTTGCTGCCTACCGCCGTTGTAGTGCCGATGCGCTGGATTGCGCAGCAAATCTACACGATAACGAGCTCGGTCTTCAGCACATACGTTCCCACAGGATGCTAGTTATCTTCGGTCGGCAATAGGAAGTCTCAAAAGAGGCCAGAAACGTCGAAAACAGGAAAAAATATCAGCTCACCAAAGAAGGAGCGGCCGCTCGGGAACGTCTTCTTCTTCCCCTCTACATCAACCTTGTTCACTTGATGTACGCCACTGTTTGGGAGGTAGGTTGTATGACGAATATGACTGACTGATATTTTACATCGCTAACGTGATGTGTTAGTCATGTACGTGCGTCACGATTAACGATGTTACATACACGTGTAGCTTATACTCGTAGTACTCGGCCGATGACATGCTAGTATGAGCCACAGTGTTCGAATTTTAAACAATCTGTCAATTGACCACCTACTAAATTAACAGATGAGATGCTGCGGCCGAAGGAAACAGACATGTGACACATGTTGCACAGCCTCAAGGATGGGCCCACCCTTCGTGGTTGCCACCGGACGGCTGGCTTAAAGAGCTCCGCTGTCAAGGAAGGAACGCTGTTCGTCCTCGCTTACAATTGGAATGTAGACATAACAGGCACACAAACACACATGCAACTTACCAAGCGGTAAAGAGGCATCGAACACGGACCCTTGAGGTGCCAAACATGCACTCTGCCACCAGGCTAAGACGGTTTTTACCAAGCGGTATATCGCGGAAATAAAGGTATTTACGCGACAGCGTTAAAAAGCTTGTTTCGCAGAAATTCGTGTGTTGGTGTCGGCGTCGTTGGTTGTGAACGAAAAGAAGCGTTGTCCGTGAGGGAAAATTCAAGGTGGATGCAAAGTAAATATATAAAAGCAAAAAAATGCAGCGGCTGCGCGATCGAACCTGAGACCCCTCGCCCTGATGCGCGATGCGCTACGTGCTCGGCCATCCCGGTTTTTTTTTCTTTATTGTCTTCTTCAATAAAGTACATAAAGAGCAAGATACGCACATTAGCTAAGCACTGATGTTACCGTGTTTCACTTGTTTTAATATTCTTCAGAATATCAAGGATGGTTTCCCAGCGTGGTGGTTGGGGCTGGGCTCTATAAATCTCCCGAATTTACCCAACACTCTCTTTGAAGATGTCCCGCGAGGATTTCACATCAACATCTGCATTACGCACCGCGTTCTCGTTTTCCACAAAGAAAGGAGACCGAGGACCATGATCATATCATACGGCTCTTGTACTGGTAAAAACCCAATGCCAAAAGCATACTTTGGTAATTATTTCTTTATTATGCGCTGAAGCACATCCCAGCAAAATACTGCATCCCAGAAATCTACAAAAGGCAGTTGTCCAAGCTACAAATATGCCTTTTTCATAAAGCCATGTTTTAACAGGTAGGCTATTCGTATGCAGCTTGAAAAATAAAGTTTTGGAAGCTGGACTTATTCGCATATTCATGAACCTTTTCAAAATATTCTGTCCCAGGTATCCACGATATGGAAAACGGTACAAAGGAGTCGGGAGGAACACTTGAATTACATCCTTATAAAGTCCCTTTCTGGTAATGTCGCTCAAGTACCCTAAAAAAATTCTCACTTTAAACATTCTGTATGAAAGCAAGACCTCCCGCAAAAATCCAGTTAGTGTACCCTCCAAAACACCCCAAGAGAAAATTATGAAATCTAGAATTGATCTCCCTAGCCTGGCATATATGCATGTTCGTAAAAAGGGATCCTCCACATTCCCAAGGAACATAAACCTAGGAACGATCTGATGTAAATATACGATGCTCGGTCATCCCGCGTATATTCCTCGTGCCTTCTTCATCTTGAGATGGATGCAGCGCTACATGACGGATGGAATAAGAAGACGCACAGGAGAGGTGTGCCTCTTTCTTTCTCCCTGTTTGTTGCAGCGCTACAGCAACCTGAAAATGAACCACTACCAACTGGCTCGGCTCTAATTTTTATCGGTGCGTTCATCGGCGAGTTTTGATAGCGCATCTAGGTCAAATGGCGTAAGACAAGTAGGGAGTCTACGCAAGACAGAGAGAGAGAACGAGGATACCAAAGCTGACAATTACGTGTATAGGCGACTGAAGAGCAAGGCAAGCGGAAAAGAGCGCGATGAGGATCGGGCCAGGCACCGCTATCGCGTTCGTCTCCTACGGCGAAGCTTAAGGGTCCCACATTGTTTTGCACCTGAACTTGAAATGATGTCGCTTGCACAAAATCACTTGCGCTTCTGATGATACATAGAACCGCAATACATATGTTCTGCCACCATTCAGTAAACTTTCTTGCAACTTTCCATTTTTTCAAATTTATTGTGCCATCAAAGCGAAAGGCATTTCAAAGGGGCGTGGTAAAATACAACTCAAATAACACAAAGTAGATTAGAAGCATCATGTTCCTAGGTAAACAATCATAACTAATCTGCTGATTTCTTTCTAGTTAAAATACAAAAAATAGCAGCGATAGAACAAACACGTTTTATTGTACTCTAGTACACTTGTTAGCTAAATTGCTACGGATACGCAGGTTGTCTTAGACGCCAGCTGTCGGTCCGAGGTGGTGGCTCCAATCTAGTGATGTACGAGTGAATGACTGTGTGCAAGACTGTCTGAAATGAAGTTATGCCGGCTTTTTGAGAGGTGATCTACTCTGGGAGAGATGAAATACGGTGGAGATACGAGTTCATCACATAGATTGGTACAATGGTAAAAAAATCCACGCATATCCACGGAGTGAATTATGATGAGTGGGCGAAGCTCCGGAGGTTCATCGTAGATCGTGCCGAATTCCGGATTAATTTAGTTAACGCGCACGCTACGAATCCTTATGGTTCAACTACGCCCAAGTGAAATCTCCCACCGGCACTTCATTGCAAGTCAAGATACAGTGCCTATATATATATATATATATATATATATATATATGGGTGGCCGGCGAACGGTTCTCAAGCGCGAGCAGTCGATATTTTTCAATCAAGAAACTCGCTAGAAGACGCTGCCTGCGTCAACGTTGTCTCTCGCGGGTGAGGGCGCGTTCTCCTTCTTTGCGAGCTGGTAGAGCGTTCATCGAAGAAAGAGCGTTTCCGTAGTCAACGGGCGTCTTTCGCTCTCTCTATCTCTGTCTGTCTCTCTCTCACAAGACAGCACATGGAAGAGTGAGAGGGCTCGCGCGCAGGGAGGCACCCGCCGAGGGCGAGTGCGAGCGTGGCTACGACGCGACAACGAAACAGCGAGCGCCGCACCGCCATCTATTGATCAACTCACGTAGTAGCTAAGCAGCACCGCAGCGCCATCTCGTGATTATTCTGAGATCATTCAAGAGCGAGCGCATTTTATAGCTCTCACCCCTAGCGGTCTCCCATTGCACTGCATCGAAACATCTCGAACGATCTCCTCCATCTAATGAGAGGCCTGATCACGCGCTCCATCTAGTGATCGCTCATCACACTATGCGCTCCCATACATCTGAATGGAGCGAGCGCCGCAGCGCCATCTCGTATTTTAATTCGTCAACTATGTTGCGCTAGCGCCATCTGCTGATATCCCGTCACACTAGCCTTTACCATGTATCTCTATGGAGCGAGCGCCACCAACGCCATCTAGTGATCATTTCACGAACTAGACGAGGTGGCTGCGACGGACAACTACGGCAGACAAGCCTACGCCTTAAGGAGCTTCGCCCCTAAAAAGGTGGTTAATCCCTCAGTCGTAGGAATTGGTATAACACGAACAGGAAACCTGTCTTCGCGAAGCTGTTTAGTACATTAGAGGCAATTTGTTGAATCAAGGGACATGAGATGGGTTGCCTACTCTGGAAATATGAACTCGTTGCATGTAGGTCTCATCGGCACCTTGATACGGCACAATTATTCTCCACAGTTACACAGAAGCGAAAGTCCTCGAACGGCTCACATTTCTCCATGGGAACTGGATATTGCACACGCCGGAGCCCTGCGCAAAGCTGCCAAAAACCAGGAGCGTCCGCAAACTGTGAAACCTTGCAAATAATACCTGATGGGTTGACAAGGCATAGTTATGTGAACACACACTCAGCTTCAGCGAAATTGCTTGTCGACGGCCGTCTTTGCGTTCTTCGAGCAAAGCGCGTGGAAACACAATTGACCATACAAGACAAATTTTGTAGTGGCCATGGTTGGGCTACTTTGCCCAAGAAACACGCCGCGGGACGCGGGCACGTCGGCCCACCTCACCGCTGCGTTCGGGACGCTTAGACTACGGACGGTCTAACTGGCGGTTGCCATAATACAATACCTATGCCATTGCATAAATTGCCAATACATAATACCTATGCAATATTTTATGCTCGTATTGATTCCTCATAAATAGATTATTTTTGATAACACATGAGGACTGTACCAGGAAACGCGTGTTGAGAGATCCCATAGACAGAGTGCTTCCGCTCCTGATTAATAGAACCATTCAATACGTAGTATCGGAAAGCAACGCTCTTATAAACTCGTAATGTCAATTCGTGTCAAAGTAAAAACAATTTTTACTCCTAGAGAAAAAACGTCGCTTAAAGAACGACGTCTGTTTTTTCCTTGAGGAGGGTATTGTCTTTCATATTACACACCAGAAACTGCGGATTATGATTTCATTGAGTGTTGGGACGCCGTGCTTTATTGTAATGTCTTGCAAAGGACGCTGTAGAAGAAACATTAATTCATTGCAATGGCATTCGATTTCTGCTTGCTCAAGGACATATTCTCCGCTATGATCTCTATCCTTTAGCACTCTACAGAACATGGAAGTCCAGTATGGGTGCAGG